>JAMZAV010005512.1:0-175932 GCA_024449915.1 Sweltsa coloradensis
TAGAAAAAATTTCCCAAATTTTGAAAAATTGAGTAAATTTTTGTGATTTAAAACTAATTTTATTCAAATCAATGAATTAATTTAGGATATGCGTATGGATAACATAATTTATCTTTATGAACGTTAGTGTGAAGTTTGAAAATGGTGTTATAAACGTTTACCCAAAAATCCAGAAACTGAGCGCTTAAAACTCGCCTCCGTTCTAGCCTCAGCATACCTCTTAATAGAAATGTTTAAGCTTTAGATTGCCTTTTAAAAACATTGACATTTTTTATTCAACAGAAAATAGAGTAAAAAAATACAAATGTAAATATAATTTTATATTTTTTTTTAGTAGTATTTGCCCCGGTATGAAAACAGCATTTTCAAGTCGTTGCCAACTTCTTGTTGTTTTAACTGTAAAGGGTTTGTTTTCAAATCATTAACCAGGATATTGATCCTTGTACTGTAAAAACATGGTTTCTCCATGTAATTTCATTTGCTCCTAAAACCAGAGAGAGTACAATTCAGCCTCAACAATTTGCAATTAGCTAGACTAGAAATGGGCTGGGTAAAAATACGTACCGATATCGCCAAATTAATTGTTTGGTTTCAATATTGTAATGGGCCTTTCTACACTTTGTTACTACATCAGTTAGTTGGTTAAAGGGGTGTTTTCACCTTTGGTTTTGGGCATCATACAATCAGCACTGCAGTGAAATAAATCAGATATTTAAAACAATAAAAATAAAGAAATTAACTTTTAGCCCAAAATAATCTACTTGGGCCTATTTGCTTATCAATATACATTTTTGTGAAATCAGACTAACTTAAAGTGAATTGAATTTTAATTTTTGTGTTGTGTAGGTACTCTGGTGATACATTTTCAAGTTTATCTTTTAAAAATTTTCTCACTTCGATAGGCCTATAGTTAGATAGGCCCTACTGTATATTTTTTTTAATTAATAGTTTTAACTTTTAATTATTAATATTCTGGGTTAAATTGTACTAATAACATGTGCATAAAAGTACTAAACGGTCACTTGAAATTTTATGAGTAGTAATTAAAATTCAATTAATTTTAAAGCAGTCTGAAATAAAATTGCACAAACATAGATTATTAATCGATCGCTTGATGTCGATACTCGATACCCAGCCCAAGATTATAGAGGTCCTAATTTTAAGATTCCACGACACCCGTGCGTAGATTCTAAGATATCTGACTTTGGTTGGGCCCAAAAAACCTGGGATTTGCCAACAAAGCTCTTATCCTCATGGTAGGAAGGGGTAGGCCTACTTAGTACTTACTTGAGGTTATCTGGCATTTCCAAATAAACATCAGTGAACATTTCCCTCCAGTTTGGTTTAAAATGCTTCCCTGAATCCTGAACTGCTCTCAGCACCTAAACACCAAAAGTAGATGCACTTAGATTAATCCTGCTTTTTCAGAAGCGTGACTACCATCTGGAGCCACTTGTATTACATTTTTGGTTTTCCGTTGAAGGTGTTTTGCTATGTGCAAATTAAAAAATTAGCCTACAATGAATTGATAACCCATTTGAAAATACTAGATTACAAAAGTATTTCAGAGTCGTTTCTTGGATTAAGTTTTAAAAAACGTCTGCAGACCAAGAATTTAGACGTTGACACAATAAGAGAGCACGAGTCTTTGAGATATCAAATGGAATAATTACAAGAGCATCACCTAACAAAGGCTAGGTCTCACTGTATCTGAATCCCTGATAACCCCCCCCCCCATACCAGTTGCATTGCTTCATGCTCCCTAAACTTTAACTTAAAATTATTGCTAGCAAATCCCCCTTCTTTCAGTCATCATTCATACATTCATATCCTTACTAAAGAATAATAATACTATATTTTTATTCCAGTAAATTTGTCCGCAGATTACCCTAAAAAGGGCCCTATACAAGATTATAACATATCCTATTCAGGGGGCGCTGAATAACGCCGAATGGAACAACGCCGAATGGATCGTATGTAGTGTACGTACCATGCTACTCTTTTGTGTTAGGACTGAAAAGGTTAGTAGGAAATTGTAAGTACACTACACACGATCGATTCGGCGTTATTCTATTTCGGCGATATTCGGGGTCGTAGCCAGTCCACCCAAACCCCCAATTTCATATTTGTCTTAATCATCACCACTATCCATTGCCGTTTCCTGCTTCTGGTAGGGTCAGCTTGGGTTTCGCAAACCCAAATTCTTCCACCTCTTTTCTATCCTCCCACAATCGTGTCTCTGCCACATGCTCCCAGCTCTCTCCTCTAGTATGTAGGTTTTCTTGCAAAGGTCTCCTTCCATCTCTTCCGTGGGCTCCCCCGTCTTCTTCTTTCCTTTTATCCTTTTCTCACACATTCTCCTGGGCATCCTCTCTTCCGTCATTCGTTTCACATGCCCAAACCCATCTCAGCTGTGTCCTTCCCATCCTGTCACCTAACTTCTCCACCCCAAGCATCTCTCTGATGTTTGTATTTCTAATTCTATCTCTTCTTGTCTTGCTCACTGTGCTCCTCAGGAATCTCATCTTTGCCGCCTGTATTTGAATTTCTTCTCTGTCGCCCATAGTCCAGGTTTCTGCCGCATATGTGAGGATCTGTATGAAGTAGGTCTTGTATAGTGACATCTTGCACTGTATGGGTATTTCCCTATCCCATACCAGGCCTTTTACACACTGGTAGAAGTTACTGGCCTTTTGAATTCTGTTGGTTATTTCCTTTTTTATCTTCCCGCTTGCCATTATTTCACTTCCTAGGTAGCCAAAACTCCCCACTACCTCCAGGGTTTTCTTCTCCAATCTTGATATCTGCTTGATAGTTCCTTACATCTCCTTCTCCTGGTATAAGTCACAACCTGCTCTTGATAACGCTTATCTTCATGCCGGCGTCTTCAATGTACCTCTTCCAGAGGTCCGTGTACGTACCTCTGAAGTATCTCTTCATACTCCGACCATGCCACGAAATCATCGGCAAACAGCATAACCTCACCTGGGGTACCTCCTCAGTTTCTCCATCTTTACCTTGTTGTGGATGTCATCCATCACTATGTATTATAAATATCAGTGGTGACAGCACACTTCCCTGCCTCAGCTCTTGTGTTATTTGGAACCACCCTGACAGCCCAAACTGTGTTTTTACACAGCCTTTCACATACTATGTAGGCTACATACTTCTAAACCTGTCTATCAGTGCTTTGTCCACTCCTCTTCTTTCCAAGCTTTCACATACCCTACATTCCTTGGCACACTATCATACGCCTTTTTGATGTCTAGGAAGATTTTCTTTTCCCCTACCCAGCTCCCAACTTTTTCCATAGCTGTCGAAGCCCCAAATATCGGGTCTATAGTCGATCTTAATAATGCTACTTTAAAAAAAAATTAATACCATAGTACGTAACTAAAAACTAATAAATAAGTAATTATTTACTAAATACCTAAATTTAGGGATTAAGTTAATTACCTGATTCTTTGGGACTTTTTCTTCAATTTAAGCTCCTTTTCCTCACCCCACCATCCTTTTAGCTCCATGTATTTTCGAAGCTTAATATGGGTTTGGTTGTTCCATTTCTTTACTTCATTCATTGGTCTGTAAGCGCTACTGTCGTCTGAGGTACTGTGGTGACCAACTCTATGACAAAAAAGACGAAATACCAAATGTAAACATATTAAATTATCGATATATATGTTGCTAGTCAACATAACATGGTTTTTCCAACCCTTTAAATTGGATGAGCGTAGCGAGCGAAGCAAAGATTCCATTTCACTACACTGGAAAAAAAAATCCGGAATGTTTTTTTTTCTTTTTGTATTTTTGTCTGTCTTTTAAACAAGATTCCGGCTAAACCGATACTCCGATTGCGATGAAATTTTATGGAGGTTTTTGGGAATCCCTGAACTTAGAACTGCCACGGTTTTTAGCGCAATGGGAAAAATTATTTCTCATATAAATTGAAATTTTTAAACGATTTTTTTCAATTTTTTACAAATTTCTTCGACAATAACCCTACATGCTTTGTCCCGATTGTAAATGATTTTTTCACAGAACCTTAATTTTATGAATTGGTATATTCATGTGAAATTTGAGCGTTATCTAAATTTATTTTTTACGAAAATCACAATTTTACGACTTTTTTTTATTTTTAAAATTTCTTCGGCTTATAACACCTAGGCCTACATGCTTTATCCTATTGTAATGATTTTTTGATAGAACCTTAATTTCATAAATTTATATATTCGTGTAAAATTTTAGCGCAATCGAAAAATAATTTCTCGTGGTAATCGCAATTTTACGATTTTTTTTCGATGTTTTAAATTTCTTCGACCTATACCACCTACATGCTTTATCCGATTGTAATGATTTTTTCACACAAACATAATTTTTATGAATTAATATATTCGTGTGAAATTTGAGCGAAAAACAAAAAAAAAATTCTCATGAAAATCTCTATTTTTTCGCTTTTTTTTGTTTTAAAAAAATTACGCTCATCCAACAACGCGGCGGGACTTAAGCGTTTTCCTAGTTAGTAAATTTCATTTTTAGGGAACACTCCATTACCTGTAATCAAATTACTAATGCTTCTCATGAAAATCACACTATTACCGGCTGCTTATAACATAGGCCTATGGTTTTGTTTTTTAAGCATTGCACTTTTAAGCAAATTAAAGCAATGTGCACTAAAACCATTTGTTGGAAATTTCAATTTCTATAACTTCCTTTGTCTATAGAGATTCACACAAACTTGGCCACAACTTAAAAAAAAAAATGGGGCTATGTACGGTTAAAATAGAAAAATTAAACAAAATGTTTTTTGGTTAGGCCCTACAGTAGTTTAGTTTAAGGGGATGTCAATCGTTAGGTTTAGTCGGAACCAGCCACGGGAAGTAGTTGGTTAGGATGGTTCTCATGTCGTGGTCGTCATGGTTTTCGTCATTGTTCCTGTTGCCATCGTCATTGGGGAGGAGTCCCCAACAATGACTGCAAAAGCTTGCCTCTCTAATTTTGTGGAGAAAATATACTCCTCTATTTACTAGTTAAAGTTTGAGATGGACTTTTGCCTCTTTCGACCAGTAAGCCATCTCTGCCCAAATTCTAACCTGGCCGAGAGGGGATTTAACCCAAAAGAAAAACAAGTGAGATGCCCAAAAAACTCATCCATCACACAAAAGTTTTTATAGTGTTTTAAACTTGTATTTGGATGAGCGTAGCGAGCGAACGAAGATTCCCTTTCAATCACTGGGGAAAAAAAACCGAATGTTTTTTTTTTCTTTTTTTTTTTTTTCTGTTTTTGTGTGTTTGTCACACGATTCCCCCTAAAAACCCATACTTCAATTTAAAAGAATTTTCTGGAGACCTTGAATCGCTGAACTTAGAACTGCCACGTTTTTTAGCGCAATCGAAAAAATTATTTCTCATGAAAAAGCAATTTTTTCATTTTTTTTATTTTTTTTAAAATTTTTTCGACTTTAACACCTACTTATTTATCCGTTTTTTGATTTTTTTCACAGAACCACAATTTTATGAATTAAGTATCCTGTGAAAAGTGAGCGAAAAAAAAAAAATTATTTTCATAAAAATCGAAATTTTACGGTTTTTTTCTTTTTTTTAAAAAAATTTTTTGACTTATAAAACCCCACATGCTTTAAACCGATTGTAAAAATTTTTTCACGAACCTTAAATTTTATGAATTAAAATATTCGTGGAAATTTGACGCAATCGAATAATTATTTTTTATGAAAATTGCAATTTTGTTTTTTTTTTTTTTTTTTTAAATTTTCGTTAATTAAAAAAATTAAAAGTTAAAGTTTATTTTTTATTTAATTTAAATTAATTTTAAAAAATCTTAAAAATCTCAACTTAGCAATGATTTTTTCACAGAACAACAGAAAATCCGCATAACACATGGCAGCTCAATGCACCAATTACGCTCATCCAACAACGCGGCGGGACTTAAGCGTTTTCCTAGTTGTACCGCATGACACAAAAATGGTGCATGAAACTATATATAACATGACCAACTCAATGCGCTAGCCATAATTAACGATAGAAAAGACAACGATAAACATAAAAGACTTCAATTCAAAAGTTTTAGAAAAGTTTGCCTATAAGAAGAAGTGAATGGAATTTCTGTATTGTCACTCATAGGATAGCAGAGAACACTCTATAAACATAAAGGTAAAGAAATAAACATAAGCCTTATGCTTTAACCAGAGTAGGCCTATTGTGGTATCTATTTCACTGATAAATACATGTTTACGTAATTAAATAGGTACAGTATGTGATTGCTATTTCTTTTTATAAGTCAAGCCACGTTTGTTTTGTGCCTAGATATACATCAGTGGCGTAACTCCCTATGGTGCAAGGTGTGCGGTGCACACGGGCCCCGCGATCTAGGGGCCCCCTCGACAACCACCGATTTGCAATAAATGTGTGGAAAAGAAAGTATTCACAGATTTCAAATGTGATCTTTCTATTGACTGTTGTCAACAAGCCCTGAAGTTGTGATTGAACCTGTCTGTCTTGGACCCTCGTTTTCTGGTATAACAATCAAGGGAAAAGGGGCCACATTGAGCAGCAAGCGATGTTATCTTAGCCTACTAATTGGCGAGCGCTTTTGTAGGGGTTTAAAGGGAGTTTAAAAGGGACATGTAGTAGGGCTGTACCAGGCTGTACCGTTATATTTGTATTTTGCGTATGGTCTACGTCTACGTGAAATGAGTAACTTGTCTGAAGTGAAGTAGACCAACTTTGTATCCTGACACAGCGTCTTACCCGTTTAGTGCGAGCAATATACGTTTTTCAGCAACCCCGAATATGATGTAGGCGTTTGGTAAGTGTGAGAAAGTAGCTTCTATACAAATTTTATACAAAATAGGTTTAGGAATAACAAAAAAATACTATCTTAACTTACACAACTAAAATCAACGTGATACACGTAAGTAATCTGGTGCTAGGAATAATTAATGTCCTGCTATACTTAGATCACTATACTACATTTTAGTTTTCAATCCTTAAGAAAGTGGGGCCCCAAAAATCCAACTTGCATACGGGCCCCGTAATTTTGAGTTACGCCACTGATATACATGTATGTAGGCCTACCAAGAAAATTCAAAATTAAAAAAAAAAAAAACAAAAAAACAATAAAAGTACCGTACCTACTCTTCTGTCAATATTGAATAGGCCCTACAGCTTAAGGAACTAACTAAAAAAAATTGAATTGAAAAAAAATTTCCCACATACAAAGACATTAGACCTATATTTATTAAGAAAGTTTTTTTGTGATTTTTTTTTTTTTTTTTTAATTTTTTGATGAGCGTAGCAAGCGGAAGCGAAGACTTCAATTTCACTGACCCCCCAAAAAGTTTAGCTTGTGTTTTTTTCCTTTTTTTTCTGTCTGTTTGTTTGTTCGCTCTCTACCCGCAAACGACATATGCGTCTTGATGAAAATTTGACAGGACTTCGTTTTCTCTGAACTTAGAGGTGTATTTTTTTTAAAGTACAATCGAAGAAATATTTCTCATGAATATCGTACTTTTAACGATTTTTTAATTTTTTTTTTAGTGCGATATTTTTTGTCACATTTGGGCCGATTCTGACCAAAAGGGTGGGGCTACAACGTTCATATTTCACATGGACATTAAGATTATGGTGATGTAGTACCCTTTTGAAAGAAAAAGTTGAAAAAGTTAGCTAGAATCCATAGAAATAAAGGTTTTAATTTAGTTTTTCAATTTTTAGTGCGATATTTTTGTCACATTTGGGCCGATTCTGACCAAACGGGTTGGGCTACAACGTTCAGATTTCACATGGACATTAAGGTTATGGTGATGTAGTACCTTTTGAAAGGAAAAGTTGAAAAAGTTGTCAGAATCCACAGAATAAAGGTTTTAATATGAGTTTTTTGGGAAATTTTAATACCCAAATTTAAAAAGTAACAATAGAAACTTGACAAAAATCACCTACAATGCATTCAAAAAGCCTTGGGAAAAGGGAAAAATGCAACAAACGCACAAAACGCAAACAAAAAAATTTTAAAAAACGCTCATCATCACGCGGCGGGACTTTAGCGTTTTCCTAGTATAAAATAACATGGGTAGGTAGCCCCTATGCGTCCAATTGCATCTGAAGAAAAAACACACATATTAAAGTACAGCTCCACCTTCAGGACCTCCACAGGCCGCCACCACCGCATAAACTTTTACAGTATCAAAAATAGATTTTCCTATCACCGGGCATCCCTCATTAACACATACATATTTATAAACTAGGAAAACGCTCAAGTCCCCGCCCGTTGTTGGATGAGCGTAATTGGTGCATTGAGCTATGGCAGCTGTGTTATGCGGATTTTCTGTTGTTCTGTGGAAAAATCATTACTAAGTTGAATTTTTTAAAAATTAAATAAAATTAAATAAAAATTAACTTTAATTTTTTAATTTTTTAAAATTAATTGTAATTGTTAAAAAAAAAAAAATATAAAATTGCGATTTTTTAAAAAAAAATAATTTTCCCATTGCGCTCAAATTTAACACTTATCTATTAATTCATACCCTAAGGGTTCTGTGAAAAAAAAATTACAATAGGATAAAGCATGTAGGTGTTATAAGTCAAAGAATTGTTTTAAAAAAGAAAAACTAAAAAAATTGCGATTTTCATGAGAAATATATTTTTAACTACGCTCAAATTTCACACGAATATATATTTATTCATAAAATAAAGGTTCTGTGAAAAAATCATTACAATCGAATAAAGAATGTATAGGAGTTACAAGTCGAAGAAATTTTTTAAAATTCGGATAAAATCGTAAAATTGCGTTTTTTAAGAGAAAAAAAATTTCCGATTGCGCTAAAAAATGTGGCAGTTCTAAGTTCAGAGATTTCGAGGGCCTCCATAAAATTTCATCACAATCGGAGTATCGGTTTAGCCGGAATCGTGTGGACAAACACACAAAAATACAAAAAAAAAAAAAAAAAAAAATCCGATTTTTTTCTCCAGTGTAGTGAAATGGAATCTTCGCTTCGCTCGCTACGCTCATCCAACAATGCCAGCTCACAGGACTGGTCTATAACATTTGAAGTCAAAGCGTGGATTTAAATGAAGAATGTTCCACTGAACGACAGGCTAGCATACCTGTAGGTCATGGCTTCAATTAAGACTGGTTTATTTTCTTTCAGTGCATATTCTCTTGCTGCCTTTGTTGCATTATACATAGCCCATATATCATTGCCATCCACTCGAATTGTTGACATCCCATAGCCAGATGCCCGGCCTGCTATTCCGTCTCCACGATATTGTTCAGAAGTGGGCGTGGAGATGGCAAATCCATTATTACGACTGGAAATTAAAGAAATGTCATAAACTAGCCTCCAAAATGCACTACCTATATTTTAAAATAGGGGTAGTTGCAAAGCTAATATTATAGGCAGAACAAAAATCTGTGAACATATTTTTATATTTGTACTTTCTTTGTCTCCAACACATAAGTTATATATAACACACAGGGCCTAATATAAAAGGTATTTTGGAGTACAGTACCGGTATATGGAAATCAATTACATCTACGAGAGTGTTTTCCCAATCAATGAAATTGATTAATTTAGGCTAAGTATGTTGGATGCTAATAAAAACAAACAGACAAGAGGACACTGGACATATAAGCGTTATGAAATGTTCAATTTAGTACATCCAAGAAACAAATTAATAAATGTCCCAACCATATTCTCTTAACTTTAAATTTCAGGATACCCCCTACCAGTAATAAAATCAACCCACTCCTAACAAAAGACATTCAAATAGGCCATATGCAACTCTCACCACTGCAACCACTCACTAAATAAATAAATATAAATAAATAAATAAATAATAAATAAATAAATAAATAAATAAATAAATAGGCCTAGTAAATTTTGTATTTAGAGTCGACCCACTCAGTTATATAACTGATTTTCAGTGGGGGACAGTAAACCAAAGCGACCAAGCCAACCCGCAGGCCCTGACGCAATCGACGATTGAGTGATGATAACCAACCAAAGATCGATATTTTTTAATAGGAAATAGGCCTACTATAGCAATCAGTGGTAAGGACAGTGCAAACACCCGCGGATCAACGCCAGAATCAACAAGGCCAATTCAGAGCAATTTTAAATTTATTATGTACCTCGTTGCTAGGACGGCTCCAAGTCACCGTTTACAACAAATTCCTAAGACAAGAACTGATGGACTAAGTCCAAATCAGAAGTTTCATTTCATTTAATTTCATTTTATTAGTCTCTTTAAAATTCTTTTGGTATACATAGTATATTAGAATATTCGAGTTGTCATATTATATATTATACAGCAGTTAAATAGGGTGTAGGGTTAATTATTTGTTGGACACTTAGGCCCAATTTGTTAAATAGTTAAATAGGTTACATAAAACAAACATATATAGCCCATCACATGTCCAGATATTATATAAATACAATATGCACATTGCATGACGAAAATATAAAAACATAGTTTAAGGTAGACAGAATATCAAATAACATTAAGGTGCGGTAGAAAATCAATTGAGTATGTACAATACATCAGTCAACTAAAAAGTAGAATTCAGCAGGATGTATATTCTTGCACTGTATAGTAACATTTATCTAGAAGAAATTCTTTAAGTTTACTTTTAAACCGGTCTACGTCTCTTATTTCCTTTAATCCCTCAGGCAAGCAATTGTACAGTTTTATTCCCTCACAAGCAAGACCTTTCTGGCGCATTGTCAAGTTACATTGTTGTATCAGTAATTGGTTTTTGTTTCTTGTATTAAGGTGGTGAGCATCCGAGTTCTTTTTGAATTGTTCTAAATTACAGTGTACAAAAGTAATGACTTCATAAATGTATGTGCAAGGCATAGGGAGAATTTTTAATTTCTTAAATAAAGGTTAAAAGCTATCTCTGAAACCAGCCTTGGCCACTATACGCACTGCCTTTTTTGTAGCAAGAATACTTTATGTTTATCTGTAGAATTTCCCCATATTGCTATTCCATATGACATAATGGAATGGAAATAAGTAAGTAAGTTAAAAAACTTCTGACTTTGACAGGAATCGAACCCTGGACCTTCTGCATTGGAAGCAGATAAGCTAACCACAAGATCAACGAGCATTAATTAAGTAAACACTTACCAAATGAATAGTACTGGACAGTCAAGTGTGGCAGCAAAATTGAATGCACCATGTGTATCCCCTTCACTTGCAGCGCCATCACCGAAGAACGTCACTACACATCGCCCATTATTAGCGCGCTTGAATGCGTACGCGGCACCCACAGCTGAGGTAGACAAATTAAAATAGTCAGCTTTTGCATCCAATACTTTTTAATCTGGTTAAACGTGCTAGGTAGTTCTTAAGAGGGAATAGGAGGACACATTTGGCAGTTGGCACATAGCTATTTGCTCCGCCAAGAAGAATTCAAAACCAAAGTATATGCAATTTTGTAAATTTGTCAATAATGAATAAAGCATTCACAGACAGTCCTACAGTCCCTAGATTTCCAAAATTTTATCAAAATCAGCCAAAAAAATAATGAATATAGGCCTAGTCAACTTTATCCTTTTTACAAAACCGTAAATCGTAAAAATCAATTTTATTTTTGTTTCATCATTATCTGTTGCCACGTCCAACTCTGCGTCGGGTCAGCATTGAAGATAGGCGTCTCCATCTTCTTCTGTCCTGCCACCACTCCTCTCCTTCCACTACATTCCAGTCTCCTCCTTGCTGTTCCACATCTTTTCTCACACCATTCTGCCATTGTTGTCGTGGTCTGCCCCTTGGATCTCCTACCCCCTGGAATCATCCTTCTCGGTAATCTCGCTCTTTCCATCCTTTTGACATGTCCGAACCACTTTAATCTTCTCTCTACAATTCACTCCATTAAATTTCTCATGTCTACTTGATATCGGATATTCTCATTCCATATTCGGTCCTATCTAGACTTACCCACAATGCTTCTCAAAACTTCATATCTAATAATTTTAAAAAGCGATTTTAGATAAGTGACAACCGAGCCGAGCGAACAGTAATTTGCCTAAAATGTAATAATAGAAAATCACCTAATATAATAATAATAATTGAATATATGGTTTTTAAGCATAAGCCCGCTTTAAGGACATAGTTATTGATTCATAGCAGTTGTCAAAAAAGTTTACCCCGACTGGGGTTCGAACCCAGAACCTCCGGCTTAACGTGCCATAGCTCTACCAAATTTAGCTACCGGACCACAGAACAAACCTTTAGGAAAATGCTATTTGTTGTGACTGTTGACTTACATGACATTGTTGGACACGTTGGATTTATGTCATGAAAGTCAACAGTCACAACAAATAGCAGTTTCCTAAAGGTTTTGTTTTTGTGGTCCCGGTGGCTCAATTGGTAGAGCTATGGTACGTTAAGCCGGAAGTTCTGGGTTCGGACCCCAGTCGGGACAAACTTTTTCGACAACTGCTATGAATCAATAATTAATAATAATATAACTAGGAAAACGCTCAGTTGGACGCGTTGTTGAGCGAGCACCGGTACGTGCAACATGACCCGAGTACGACATTCCCATAAGGCCCACCACACAGTGTAGGCCTACCTGGATATTGACATTATTTGTACACTGTACTATTCCAACATCTTTGCATTGTACTAATTCACGTCATGCCTTCTAAAGTGTATCTTTGTATCTTCACTGCCTCCCTTCATTTTTTAACATCATTTTTCGAATTATGATTAGCAATAAGTCTTTAAGGTCTTGAAAGATTTAGCTGAAATTTGGAAAATAGGAGAGAATGTTGTACTTATTGACCCTGCAAAATTTCATAACGATCAGAACATTTTTATTTTTTTTTTATTTTTTTTATTTTTTGATAACCAATGATCGGATTTTGTTCAAAAACTATACATCAACCCGCATAGGTGGTATGTACATGTGTGCAAAATTTCAGGTCGATCAGAGAAACGGTGCGACCTGTAACAAAGCAGTAACAAAAAACAAAAAAAAAACAGACATTCGAGCCATAAGAGTCAAGTGGAGACGCTCGCTGCGCTCGCTCAATAATAATAATAATAACTAACTATCTAGTACCGAAGAAATAACAGGAAATGGAACACCAACTAAGACGGAGATAGAAGAGTTTTGGGCAGGAATATGGGGTAACCCGGTAGCACACAACCAGGATGCACAATGAATTCAAGACGAAAGAGCTAGGATGAGCGATGTTAATGAGATGAGATTCGAAGGTATAACTGTTGATGAATTAAAGTCGACAATCAGTGCAACTCATAGCTGGAAAGCACCAGGTAATGATAATATTCAACATTTTTGGTATAAGAAATTCAATACTACTCACAATCAAATTAGAAAAAGTCTCAACGAGTTTATAAATGGAGTTAAAGAAATACCCGAATTCTTTACTGAAGGAGTAACCTTTCTCAAACCGAAAGATAATGACACGAAGAACCCAAGTAAATATCGGCCATTACATGTCTACCAACTATATATAAAATATTGACTACATGCATAACAAATAAAGTATATAATAAGCATTGCGAAGAATACAATATCATGGCCGAGGAACAAAAAGGATGCTGTAAGAACTCGCAGGGAGGTAAAGAACAACTCATTATCGACTCTACTGTAATGAACTAGGCACACAATAAGAAAAGGAATATTCACGTAAACTACATTGACTACAAGAAAGCTTATGACTCCAACACCACCACATGGCTTATTCAGATTTTACAAATATATAAAATCAACCCAGTAATTGTAAACTTTTTGAAGACAGTAATGAAGACCATGGAGAACAACACTATAACTAAATATGAAAAACCAGCAGATAACTACAGATCCAATCCAAATTAAACGTGGCATTTTCCAGGTCGACTCATTTAGCGCATTATGGTTTTGTCTGTCATTAAACCCACTGTCGCATATGCTTAACGAATCAACATACGCATTTAAAATTAAGGACAATAATATGGTATGGCACACAATCGCTAACCGATTCTGCATGGATGATCTAAAGTTATATGCATCAAATTTTGTTCAACTAAACAGTTTAATCAATACTACATTTGAATTTAGTCAAGATATCTGCATGGAGTTTGGAGTAGTACCAAGTGTAAGACGCTACATATCGAAAAGGGTAAGGTTACGCAGGCAGAAGAGTTCCAGCCAGATGATGGAAATAGGATTGGAGTAATGGACGATAACGAAGTATACAAATATTAGGATTCTCACAAGCTGCCAGAATTGAACATAAAGTAATGAAAGAAAAAATTGATAGATACATACAAGAAGCGACTAAATCTATCCTCAAGACGCAACTAACAACGGTAAAAGCAAGATCACAGCAATAAATACATATGCTTCCTATACCAGTACTGACATATTCATTCGGAATCATTAAATGGACACAAACAGACATCCACGCGCTGGAAATATTAACTCGTACTACACTTACTAAACACAGAATGCATCATCCTAAATCAGCAATAGAGAGATTGACACTTCCAAGAGAACAAGGAGGACGAGGCCTAATTGATCTGAACAACTTATATTATAAACAACTAGACATTTTAAGAAATATTTTTTTACAAAAAGCAACCAATCAACACTGCATAGGGCTGTGGTGCTAGCTGACAAATCATTAACTCCACTCAATCTAGCAAACGAAAATGTCAATCTACAAGGGAAACTCATAACTGACGCTTCAAAAGAGTTACGTCTCTCAGAAAAGACCCTACACAAGAGACATTATGATGAACTACATAAAGGTCACATAGATATTAAAGCATCAAATAGGTGGTTAAACAACGGGGAACTATTTGGAGAAACAGAAGGTTTTATGCTGGCTATTCAAGACAGAGTGGATTGCAACGAAAAATTATAAAAAATACATATACAAGATGCGACAGTAAACGATCAATGTAGAAAATGTAGTGTAAGGGGTGAAACAATCGAACACATCATATCCGGGTGCCAGTCACTATGTCAAACGGATTACCTCTACAGACATAACCAAGTAGCTAACATTATTCACCAAAAACTAGCAATCAAGTACAACCTCATTGATACCACACACCTTACTACAATACAAACCGGAGAAAGTACTAGATAGCAAAGATTTCAAATTATATTACGACCGCACAGTTATAACAGACCAAACTATACATCACAACAGACCGGATATAATTATAATTGACAAGAAGAAACAAGAAACTACCCTTATTGACGTTGCTGTCCCAATGTGCCATAACGTCGAGACTACATGGAAGAAAAAATTGACAAGTATAGTGAACTTGCAATTGAGATCAAGAAGATGTGGAAACAGAAAAAGGTAAATACAATCCCATACGTGATATCGGCTAATGGCATCATACCGAAGAAGCTACATGAAAGCATTAAACAACTAGATCTTCCACCCAATGTTTACATCGAGACTCAAAAGGCAGTAATACTCAACACGTGTAGAATAGTTCGTAAATTTCTAAACTAAGAATGATACTTCGAGATTCCGAGACAGCTTCCATCCTGACATGGTTTTCGGTGTTTCCCATAGTCCGAAGACCAAATGCTAGGATGGCGACGAGAAATCGGCCACGATTGTACACAGCAGAAAGAAAACATCATCTACAAACTATATTATAAATGACTTATTTTAGTTAGAGTTAAGACAAAGTAATAATGTAGGTATGTAATATAGATACACATGGAAGTACTTGACGTAAGTCCGTACAACATGTTAGCTCCGGTTTTGACCGAGTTTGTATGAAATACATCCAATAAAATAATAATATAATAATAATATTGGACATTGTTAATCAGTTAGATGGATTCACAAAGGAGATTTGTTTGCTGAAACCGAAGGATTTATGTTTCGCCATCCAAGATCAGGTTATAATACTAAACAACTATAAAAAATTCATCATCAATCCAATGACAATGATATGTGTAGAAAATGCAAAAAGTTTACCGAGACAATAGACCATGTTATAGCTGGTGTCCTTCAATTGCCAACATGTGGTATCTCAGTAGGCATAATCAGGTAGCAAAGATAGTTTATCAACATCTAGGAATGAACGCACATCTACTAGTCAATCCACCTCCTTATTACAAGTATTCTCCTGCACCTGTGATCGAAAATGCAGTCTTTATAATGTATTGGGATAAAACATGTTATAACAGACAACCCATAGACACAACAAACCGGACATCATTTTATGCGATAATCTAACAGAATTACATATCTAATCGACATTGCGAACCCATGAGTAAAAATATTGAGAACACCGAGACACTAAGGTGGAAAGATATCAAAATTTAAGTCAAGAAATAACAAGAATTTGGAAAATGAAAACTGTTACTGTCGTGCCTATCGTGATCTCAGCCACTGGAGCCATACCATCTTCTCTCTCTGCCAGCCTACAATGCCTGGGTCTGTCTGCAAATCTCTACATCAGCATGCAGAAAGCAGTCATCCTTCAAACGTGTCACATAGTCAGAAGAATTTTGCAGTAATCTTTCTCTCTCTCTCTCTTACTCTCTCTCTCTCTCTCTCTCTTAAAGATTTTGCCATACAATTGCTTGTTTTATAGATAGAAACTTTTATTGATTTTGTTATCTCACTCATCTTTATTATTATTTTGTTAATTTGATTAATTTGTCTACAATACTATGTGTACTATACTTATGTTTTCACGCTGTTATAATGTAAACTTTTGTTGGGCTTGGGCCTCACCCCGCCTTATGTATACCAGGACGAAAATGTACCTGAGATTGTTTGAACAATAAAGAACCACTAAAATAATAATAATAATAATAATAATAATAATAATAATAATAATAATAATAATAATAATAATAATTTCAAAATTTAAGGCTTTTGCGGCCCGGTAAATAATTAAATTAACACAATTAATTGGTCGGGACATTTCGCCGCGTTGAATGTGCTTTTATTGCTTTTGACGTTTCAGCTCAAGTGTGTGGGCTATCTCAGAAAACAAGAAATTAAATTACAAAACTTACAAAAATATAAGCCAAGAAATATATAAAATGAATGATAAATGAATGAGATAGGTATAAAATGAATGAACTTGTGTGTGGAAAATATGTTCATGTTCAGCTGACATGGAAAGGTGTGAAATATGAGAGATATGAATGAACCAAGTGATAATGAAACAGATGGCGAAGAGGACAATGAGGAACTGTAACTGCGAGAATAATTATAATCTTAAGTTTGTTAGTTCAATTTTATGTGTAAAATATATTAATATCTATTGAACTTATGTTTTGTTGGATGTCATTTTACTTAATCATAATGTCATGTCATAAATTTGTACTCTACAGTAAAATAATAACTAAAATATTGGCAATGGCAACATAAAATTAATGTATTATTTGAAGAAATTGGTAGGACACTGGTCTACAAGTCAAATCAAGGTCTATGTTCGTATTTTTTTTATGAAACAGTTCTATTATCCATATTGTGACGTTAAATAGGCCTACCTTTAATCTGATATCCCACACGACTATGTGCGGAATTTTAAGAAATAATTATTTCCGCCATTTTGAATCCAATATGGCGGTCAATTTAATGATTGGATGAGCGTAGCGAGCGAAGCGAGTGAAGCGAAGACTTCAATTTCACTGACCCCCCAAAAAATTTAGCTCGGATGTTTTTTTTTTTTTTTTTCTTTCTTTCTTTTTTTTTTTGTATTTTTGTCTGCTCTCTACCGGGCAAAACGGCATATGCGATCTTGATGAAAATTTGACAGGACCTTCGAAATCTCTGAACTTAGACTTGCTACGTTTTTGGGTACAATTGAAGAAATTTTTCTCATGATATCGTACTTTTACGATTTTTTTCGATTTTTAGTGCGATATTTTCGTGACATTTGGGCCGATTCTGACCAAACGGGTGGGGCTACAACGTTCATATTTCACATGGACATTAAGGTAATGGTGATGTATTGCTTTTTTAAAAGAAAAAGTTGAAAAAGTTAGCCAGAAGCTATAGAAATAAAGCTTTTAATATAAGTTTTTTAAGGTAAATAATATCAATTGACAAGAAACAATAGAAACTTGACAACAATCACTTCAATGCGTAGGCAACAAAACAAAGCACTTGCAAAAGTAAAGATATGCCACGCAAAAAAAAACTATAAAACGCTCATCCATTCACGCGGCGGGATTTTAGCGTTTTCCTAGTTTATTGAAATAGCCCTATATGTTAGTTGAATATAGTGTAAGAAAGCTAAAAATAATTAAAACAATTTAGAATTGCAATAAAAAATGAGAAAAATATTTGTTTATATTTACAAAATTTTGACATTTTAACCCCCACCATCCCAGTCGCAGGTCCGAGATCCCCACCATCACTTTTCTGAATCAGTACTTTACAAGGAAAAAAATGATACCACTCTCAATACTCTATCACAAAATTGCACACGGGACCCACAAATATCATGATAGAGAACCCACTATATCCTCCCACTGATGCACGTATCGGACCGAATATTTTAGTAGCGTACCTTTTATGTTTATATATAACTCACCGAAAATTCGAAAACGTATTTTAAAAAAGGAAAAGAAAAGACGACTGGCCTAGCAATAGGGCAATGTAGGCCTAGAAGAAGAAATACTTAAAATGTGTACTTTGCCACATCACTACCTACCCTGTGGAATTTGAGTGCTAAGAGGTGAAGAAATGGTAACAAAATGTAGCTTTGAAGAACCATAATGAACAGGCATCTGTCGACCTTTCCCTTCTTCTTTGCAGTTTCCGTAGCATTGGTCCATGAACTGGTCTAGAGTGAAACCTCTCCACATTAGCACCCCTGCTTCGCGATACTGTCCGTAGATTAGGTCGTTGTCAGCCAGAGCGGCCGCCGAGCCAACAGCCGTAGCTTCCTCTCCGTAACTCGTCATGTAGAATGATATCCGACCCTGTCGTTGAGACTCGTACAATATTCCATCCATCGTGTTTAACATTGACATTGATCGGTACATCTTTTCAACAACTTCTTGAGATAATTGCGGATCATCTGACGGATGAATTATACGAAACCATTGTGATCCATTACTCTGTAAACCGGGATTGAAACCTGAGAGTCTGCATGAATCAGCTTCAACGTTTCAGTCCATTGAGCACGTGCACCAGGAAACCCTGGCTTATCTTGGGATTGGTTGGCAGTTGGGGTTGACACTGCAGTCCTTATATGCTGTAAAAGAGAGAGAAAGATAAAAGTAGGCCTACCCCTTCCCCCTCAAGTATGGGGGTTTGGGGGGCTTAGCCCCCCCCAAAAATCGAAAATTTAGAAAATCAGGTTTTTAGAGTGCGTTTGGTGCGTTTTAGAAAAAAGTTGTGGACCTGAACGCAATACCAAAAAAAATGTAGGTAGTTTTTGTGTTTTTGGATGCTAAAAGTTCCTAATATCCGCTAGATTTAACCTTCAAACCGTTAGATTCACAAAACGGTCATTTTAGCAAAGAAAACAAGTAGGCTACATATTTTCCAAAGAGGGTGAAAAAGTTTTTTTTTTTTACAGCACAATTTTGCAAATTTGACTAATAGGAAGCAAGTATCAGTGTTTAGCCTTATATTCAAGGAAAACTGCGTAGACCCTCCTTTTACAGGATGCCCTACGCATTGGTTATCTAATAGTGTTTTTACATCGAAAAGTACACTGACCAACATACTGCACATCTGTATCAGTCCTGCAAGCGCATATCCTCTCAAGGCCCGACTGCGAACCAACATACAAATCCTAAACAGAAGTCGGAACCCTTCGAATCACCATACATTCACAAATCTAGTTCTTGACCTCGTGAGTTGCCCACACGTTTTTCGTAGGGTCTGCCTATTTGATTACAGTTACAAACATAAACCTTAACAACCTTCGAAACAATTATGTTCATGCCCTTTCAAAAACGGCAAAGTGACATTTAAAAAATGAAGGAATATATAGTGCATGTAGTCAATTTATTGCGCCCCCGGGATCATAGCTGGATTCAACACCAGTTGGCCCCTTGTGTTTTGGACGCTAGATATTTATAATGGTTAAGAGCATGTTTTGATTTCAAGTTTGTACAAATTACCACGCTTAGTAATTACGTGTTTTGATTATATCTAAAATTTTGATTTTCTCCGGTCCATGTAAACCGATTTTGGTTTAGAAAGCAAAAGGCACTCGGTTCCCCTAAATTTAGCCGGGCTTGTGTTTTGAACGCTATAATGGTTAAGAGCATGTTTAACTTCAAGTTTGTACAAATTACCACGCCTTAGTAATTAAGTGTTTTGATTGATTATCCAAAATTTTGATTTTTTTCCGGTCCCTGTTACCGATTTTGTTTTGAAAGCATAAGTATCTGCGTCTGAGGTACATCTAAGTGTGGTCCAAGTTTCATAGTTTCTAAGCTGTAGGCCCTACCGTTTTCTCTGTAGGCTCTTATTCCTCTCCGTTGGAATAGTTAGAATAGCCAGACGGAAGGTTTTCGACTATGTTTTAGGCACTTTTTAACACATTTTATTTTTGTAGGTCATGGACCACATATAAGGTCATCTACCGAGTTTCAATATTGTAAATCTTTCGGGGCAGCGTGTGCAGATAGCTGAAACCCCACAACTCGGGTAAAAGTATACAGGTCGAGTTAGTCGTTAAGCAGTCGCGTGCGCTTGGCTGCGGGCGAACGACCGTAACGTAACAAAGATGTTATCGCCATTAAAAGAGACATTTTGAACAAATTTTAGCAAAATTACTGCAACCATGGTAAAAAATTAAAAAGGCCTACTAATTTTTAACTTTGTAGGCCTAGGCCTACATGACTTGAATGTCATGGCTCCGCTTTCTTCTTTCTTTCTTTCTTTTTATTGCATAATGGCGACCCCTCGCACAATATGTGTCCGGGGTATATTACAGGTCACAGGTCTTAAAACTAAGTTATACATATTATACTATCTCACAAGGCAGTATAAAACTAACATCATAAAATCCCTTAATAAATACATTAAATATGAGCATGACCCTAATGATGTTATAAAATAAATATATATATAAAAACAATGAAGGACAATAGGCCTTGTATATTGTCCAAGTCAGTACATGTTTACTCGATTTCAATTCGACCTTCTTTAAAAGAGCTACAATTGAATAAAATGCATTTTGCACCAGGTAGGTATATATTTTTTGTGTGAGCTGTTTTGTGTTATCTATTTGTTTTTATATTGTTTGGTAAACTGTTGAAAAGAGTTATTCCCGCTATATGTGATGTAACATAACGACTTACCACCATCTTTTTCTATATTTTATATGCTATTATAAGTTAATTCAGTATTCAAGTGTACCTAAATGAGGCAAATACTAAAATTATAAGAATGTCATTTAATGATTACTCATAACTTCCTTGAGAGCCCTCGCAATATTTCGGTCTCACCGGCCCAAATATGGTCGAAAAGCAATTGAGATTTAATTAGGCTTAAACGGTCAGCGCCAGTCTGACGGCTCTAAAACACTATTTTGTCACGTACAGGAAGACATAAACTATAAGTTTTACGACGCTTAGTCAGCCACAAGTTGTAACAAAGTCATGTATAGGACGTTCAGATTTCACTATAGTTCTTTTAAAATATCATCAAAAATAGAGTGATAACATGTCAACCGACTATAGTGTGGGTATTTGTTTTAAGTAAGGTGCACCCTACATGAAAGTTACGAACAGAAAGGCTCATGGGTAAAAGTGACATCATAGTGCGAATCTGTGAGAGCAGGGAGTTTTGGGCAGGACAGTCGTGTCGGGGAGACGGTGTTGGAGAGTCGCAGATACTCCACGGTCGCGAGAGCCCGTACCGGGAAGAGGTGTCGCGAAAGTGTTGTTGAACCTTCTGCATTTTACATGTGATCAATAGATCGCAATTTATAGGATGAAGCGTTGACTTAGTCCGTGGATTCAATTAAATCGATTCTCGACCTTGGCTATGGAACGGCTTTCCACAAGGATTCTTCATAGTGAGAGCCCAAGTGTGTTCATGATGCTGGATCTCGTGCCATGCGAGGTTGTTTGTCAACCACGACAAACCTAACCGGGATGCGTTCCAAGGACCTCGACGCCGGCAAGTAGCTGACCAATTCAACGACAGGAAGCGAGTCCTGCACCCGTCTATTCCAACGCCACAGAAGTCTAGGACATCGACATATATCATCATCATCGTCACACTTACCCTCCATACGACACATCAAACCCTCCCCATCGCATCGCAACCGAACCGTTTCAAATCAGCGAACTGGAGTACACAATAACCGATGAGTATCTAAAATAATATCTTGCCTAAATGTTTTGGCCAACTAACTAATTCTAATATTTTGGTTTCTAAGGGAACTCACCCACAGGGGTATCTAACCTGAGTCAGATCTGATCTAGGCAGGCAGGCTATCGTATTTCCTGTAATTGTTTGTTTTGGAATAACCCTAATATCAATTATATCTCTTAATTTCAATGGAATCCTAATACTTGTCATTTGGTAGATAGAGAAACCCCTCTTCCTGATTCATTAGTTCATTAAGCTGTATGATTTAATTGCTATTCCGTGCGAGACCAACTGAGCTGAGACCTTGGCAGGGCAGATCTAACATCTTCACAGGTTTGTTATTCTGTTGTTTATTGTGTCATTTTGGTTGCTTGAATTTAACTTTGAATCAGTTTTGAATTTTATTTGTTGCTGACCTTACTTTAATCCCACTGTTACTACCAGTGTCTCCGATTGGAGTTAGACCGAGGCATTTTGAATAATAGGCGACCCCCGAGATTTTTTAAAAAAGATAGTTTCGAATTTTTGAATTTTATTTTGGCGCAAAGTTTCAAATTTGGTTTGTGATCTGAGTAGGGCAAGAATTGCGATCCGTCGCAATTGGCTCCCAACTAAGGGCTCTCGAATTTGACCAAACGACCGGGATTATGAGTCGGTAGAGAACAGTGGTCAGTAAAGGTCAGTGTTTATAATTGCTATTTTCAGTTTTTAGGTGTTTTGCTAGGGTTTTGTTGTGTTTTGGTGTATTTGAAGTAGGAGTGTTGTGATCATTGCCACTATGTCTTCAGATGAGGAGATAATCTGTTCAGCAGAAGATAGTGGGTCTGCAGGGAGCAGTTTGGTGGGTCAGGACGAGTCCGGGTTAGTCAGTTGATGGCGCAGAACTTGGACAGGGAAATGGCGGT
This sequence comes from Sweltsa coloradensis, assembly GCA_024449915.1. Classification (NCBI taxonomy): domain Eukaryota; kingdom Metazoa; phylum Arthropoda; class Insecta; order Plecoptera; family Chloroperlidae; genus Sweltsa; species Sweltsa coloradensis. Next base: position 23,216 of record JAMZAV010005512.1, read on the forward strand.
AGCCGAGGTGTTAATACAGTTAGCAGACAGGGTAGTGACGATGCAGGGGGGCGTTCTTAGTGAGAGTAGTGCAGTTGAGACACCGCTATTGACAGGGTACGAAGATACCGAGCCATTAGTTGAACCAAGAGTCGTAGAGGAGGAGAGACAGACGGAACTACGTTCAGACAGTAGAAGTGAGGTGGAATCGGAGCCGCGGATCATAACCACCCAAGAACCCCAAGAACCGAATATTATGCAATATCTTATCACAATAAACGCAAAGTTAGATGCTACAAAAGCAGAGGCAAGCTCAATGAACGCAAAGTATGATGCTAGAAACGCAAAGTTAGATGCTATGAACGCAGAGGTAAACGCAAAGTTAGATGCTACTCAAGCTGACTTAACTGAGACAAAAGTAGAATTAATGACCGCTAGTTTAACTGTAACTAGGGAAATGGGAATGAAAATGGACGAACAAACGCGGAGAATAATCGAAATAAAAGCTGACCTGACAGCTGCTGTGGCCAATATGGCATCTGATAAAAAAAAGTTGACTGAAGAAATCGACAAACAGGGAATACTCTTAACCGAGGAGATGAAGAAGTTAAACACTGAGCAAATTATTGAAATAATTTCTGTTAGGGAAGATGTCGAGGAAAAGATTATCGAGTTATCGCAGAAAACCGATAACCAGTGTGACGGGTTAAATAGACGATTGGTAGGGGTTGAAAAAGGGCTGACCAGCAATCAGAAAAAGTTATCAACAGAGATAAAAAGAGTAGAGGACAGCATAAATGAGAGTATCCCTTTAGTCAAGGAAAAAATTACTAATATTGAGGGTATGGTTAACGTGGTAGACATCCGTTTAGAGGAGCAAGGAGTGAGGATAGATAAATTGACGGGGCTAACGACCGACAATACGAACAAGTATCAATCGATCAAGTCTAAGATAGCTACAGTAGACAAAGAAATTAGGGAGACAGTAGCTGGGGACATCAGTGAGAAGTTCATAGCTGAGAGACAGGCGACACAACAAGAGATTCTGGAACATATTCGGGGAGTGGAATTGCGCGCTTTGAAAGGCGAGTTGTTGGAGGAAATTAAACAAGCCGGGTATCGAACCGAGGGGGTAGAGTATCGGGTAATGGACGGGGGAAAGCCCGGAGGGGAAAGTGAGGCGTATTATAGCAGCAAACTCTCCCAGGAAGGCGTAGTCTTCAACCAGACTATTAATAGTTTGCATCCCATGGAATTTCTGGAGTTATTGGAGCGTCGATTTGAAATGTTTCACATTCCAAGTCACATGTGGTTATCACTGGCTAATCAGTGTTGTACGGGCGAGGTACGTAATTGGACTCGTACCCATACAGCTCCAACATATAGTCAGTTCAGACAGGATTTCTTGGACCAATTTTGGGGAGATTTAGAACAAAGCTTGCTACGGAATCAGCTCTACATAGGGAAATACGATGTAAAATATGGAGCCTTATCAGTCTACTATGGCAAGTTGATTAAACATGTGGGGTATTTAAGTCAACCAATGTCCGAAGCCGCAGTGACTCAACTTCTCCGTAGGCACGTAGGGGAAAACGTGAAAGTCATGCTACTTCAAAAGGGTGATAGTTATGCGGCGTTAATGGGTCTAGTAAAAAGTTTAGAACTGGAGAAGGTTTCATTAGGACCAACTAGAGATAGGACGGGAGAATCGACCCCTAAATATACAGCTTATCATCAAGGTGATAGGGGACAGTGGGATAGACGCAAGGGAAATGATAGATCCTATGATGGAGGCCGTCAGTCAGGACAGTTCCAGGACCGTAACTACAGAGGTCAAGAACTACCGCAGCGCAGAAACGAGGGAGGGGTCTACCCACAACAATACAGGCCTACGGGCAACGCTGAGCAATCGGGATTGCACAGACAACAGAATCAGGGGAACTACCCATCAGGACAAGATGGTAGAAATCTAGGTCAACCTCCGGACAGGAACGCTAGGGTGAACGCCGTCGAAATAAGACGCAATGAGAATCTGATCGTGTTGGAAGATTTAGAAAGGGGGGGGGGACAATCCAATGTAATGGGAAACGCATAGGAGTCGGGCCGCGGAGCGAGCGAAGTCCGGCTGATAACCCACAACAGCGCTCAGTTAACACTGTGTTTATGAACAACCCAATAGAAGAACTTCTTGGTGAAGATAAAGACGACGTAAACAAACTAAATCATTTCCCACCTTGCCCAGAGTGCGTCGTCGGAGTGGAAGGGGTAGTGACCCTAGCTTTGCTAGATAGCGGAAGTGAAGCTACGTGCATTTCCGAGGCGTTCTTTGAGGAGTTGCTAATAAAAAATAAAAAGATGATCACTCTACCCGTTGTTGGTGTCACCATACTAGGAGCTACTAACAGAAAAAGTAAACGTATAACTAAACAAGTGTTCGTCACTCTGTGCATAGATAATTGTATTACCGAGGTCGTATGTTTAATTGTAAAAGATTTAATTAGAAATCTCATCTTGGGAGTGGATTGGCTTTATAATAACAATGTCCGCATCTGTTTTGATACCAATAATATTGTAATAAATGAACACATTGTACATCCTTCGTTAGTAAAAATGCAAAACATGGCGAGCGAAGCTAGTCAAGTGATCCGAGACGTTGAAGTGGTAGATCGCGAGGAGACACGGACGGCAGACAGTCAGGCGTCGCGGCATGTGTTGAGCTTGTCTAGAGAAACCGAACCCGACCCAGATCAGGTGTCAGCTAGGGAAGTGTCAGATACGATAAACCAGCAGGAAAATTTAACCGCGGAGCAGAAGGAACAATTGATTCACTTACTTTTAGAATATCGCGATGTGTTTTCCAACCGACCTGGTTTGATTAATTGCTACCAACACAAAATCAACGTCATCAAGGAATCTCATTTTTTCGAGAAGACATATCCGGTACCATTTGCATACAGGGGGGCAGTTGAAGATCAACTCAACAAAATGTTAAATTGGGGTGTTATCGAGAAGGCAAGCAGTCCGTACGTAAACCCATTAGTGGTAGTTATAAAAAAAGATCAAACCGTTCGTTTATGTTTAGACGCTAGGCAATGCAATGCAAACCTAGTGCCTGATAGGGAGTGCCCTCACATACCGGAAGAAATTTTACAACAGTTTCATAATGTCCACTGGATGTCCAGTATTGATTTAACGAGCTCTTATTGGCAGGTAGGACTTACACCCGATAGTCGTAAATACACAGCTTTTAAATACAACCAGCGAACATTCCAATTTCGAGTTCTTCCGTTCGGTTTAAGTACCTCAGTTGGAGCGTTTACCCGCGCTATGGATATCGTTTTGGGAGAGGATGTGAAAGAGTACACAAAGCCATACGTAGACGATCTCTTGGTATCATCCGAGACCTTTGCTCTACATCTAAAACACCTCGAGTCAATATTCCAACGTTGCCGTATTACCGGGGCAAAACTAAACTTTTCTAAATCTAAGTTTGGTAGGCAGGAGGTGCCGTTTCTCGGACACATCTTAACACCTGACGGAGTAACACCCGATCCGAAAAAGTTGACCGTCATTCAGGACTGGCCAGCTCCCAGAAATCCAAAACAATTGAAGGCTTTCTTGGGCCTATGTTCCTATTATCGTAGATTCAATCAAACCTACTCAGATGCCGTGGTTAGTCTTCAGGGAGTTTTAAAAAAAGACGTTAAGTGGAAGTGGACACCCGAACTGAATCTTGCGTTCGAAAATGTAAAGAGTCTTTTTCTACAGACTGTATGGCTGGCTTACCCAGACTATAACAAGGGTTTTTACATACAATGCGACGCTAGTGATTTCGGGATAGGAGGACAGTTATTTCAGGTTAATGAAGAAGGTGAAAAACGGGTAGTTTCCATGACCTCACGGCTACTCAGAGGGGCGGAGCTTAACTACACGATTTCAGAAAAAGAGCTACTCAGCATCGTTCATTGTCTTTTTAAGTTTAGAATTTTTGTTCTCGGTAATAACGATTTAACTATCATAACAGACCATAAAGCCCTAACTTTTATTTTACAGTGTCGTCTTCTGTCTAATCGGTTAACCAGATGGATCTTGGCCATCCAAGAATTCAATTTCAAAATAATACATTGTACTGGAAAAGAAAATACAGTAGCTGACATTTTAAGTCGTTTCCCACAGGATGATGCAGGTAAGGTCATTGAAATGGCAAGTAGAGACAGGGAACTAATAATAGCTAAACTAAACATAGAAGTTGACCCCGAACTTAAACGTAGATTAAAAGGGATCGGAACATCTCAAGAGCAGGACCCTCAGTTGAGTGTTATTGTGGAAACTCTCAGGACAGACGCTACGTCGACGCTACAAAAAAAATATAAAATCGTAGGAAATATTTTGTATCATCAACCTAACCAACGCGATAAAGAAGGCACGTGGAAGGTGTGTGTTCCCGCAGTATTAATAAACGATGTAATATGGGGTGTGCACAGGGAAATAGGACACTTCGGCGCGGCTAAATGCATCGCAGTGCTTCAAGAAAGTTTTCATTGGCGCGATCTAGCTCGATCGGTCCGCAAAATCTTGCCAACATGTGACCTTTGTCAAAAGTCGAAACATTCTAACAATACGCTTCACGGTACCTATCAATATATTTCTCCAAATAAATGTGCAGAGCTTGTGGCGACGGACGCCTATGGACCTCTTCCTAAGGGTGTCGGGGGTGCCAGATATATTTTAGTCTTTGTGGATCTTTTCTCTAAATTAGTTTCACTTTATGTTTTGCGAAACGCTACGGCAGCGTCATTTGTAAACAAGGCAGAACGTTACTTTAATGAGGTTCAATCTCCTAAGACTCTTTTATCGGATCACGGCAGTCAGTATACCTCTCATTTATGGTATGAAACATTAGAATCAAACAATGTAAGAGCGATCCATTCATCGATACGCCACCCTCAGTCAAACCCGTCGGAAAGGATAATGCGCGAATTAGGTAGATTCTTTCGGGCATATTGTTCCAATAGCCACGCAGGTTGGGTAAAGTGGGTGCCTAAAATCGAGGCCTGGATAAATGGCACTGTACATGAAAGTACCGGGTTCACCCCACATGAGTTGCATTTTCAAACCCAAGCACCTAGAGGGATTGCTGCGTTATACAAATATCCTATGTCTGACTCACTGCCCATGACAGCTGAAATAAAGTGTATGATGGCCAAGGCCAAGATGGACAGTCACGGCGAAAAGCGTAAACAGCTGCACGAGCGAAAGTACACTAAGAAAACAGAGTTGGTTGTCGGTGATTTTGTTTTATTAAAAGCACTCCATCTGTCAAACTTGGGTAACAAGGAAACTAAAAAGTTTTTTCTTTTATATGATGGACCGTTAACTGTGGTGTCTATTGCGGGTCATAATGCATATGAATTGGCAGATAAGGACGGAAGAATCAAGGGTGTCTTCAACATCGTTAATTTGAAGAAATATTATGTAGCCATAGTTTAGGGTTAACTGGTCCATCATACCAGAAGAGTGGTCAAGGACTTTCAGAGTCACCCGGTATCTAATATTGTGTTAGTTCTAGTTATTCTTATAATTCTGTTAACTTAGAGGTATTGGGTTCATTTCCTAGGCGCATACATAACTCGAGTATCTAGTAAACGCAAAGTTAGCTGAGCGCCGTGGTTTTGCTGAGAGTTGAAAACAAGATTTAGAATATAATAATAAACCCGTAATAAAATGTTTTATGGCTTGTAAAATAATTTGACATATGGGAAGTAATGACCTTATTTTACGACCATGGTTGAACAAGGGGAACTTGGTGCCGGTTGCACAAAGTGTCACGTAGGCCACTAGCCAGATGGAAACAGTATGCTGTAAAATATTTTACGGCTTGTAAATCAGTATCGCAGATATTTGAATACATAATGATCATATGAGATAGTAATTGTCAAGTTTGACCGAGTAGGAATCTAAGAAAGCTACAGATTTGTAATTTGGTTTTCTGTTATTGATGTACCATTAAGTACGTATAACGAAATAAATAATATTGGTGTTAGTTTTAGTTTTATTTTGTAGCATTGTTGTTCTTTTAAATGAAGGGCATTGGTTTCCGTTCTCGAACGTATACTCTACCCTAGAGCAGGTTGAGTCACAGAGCGAGACAAACCAGAGATAAGTAAGTCGAACAGGGGACGCAGCTAGAGACAAAAAACTTCGAGATTTGAATAAGATATCCAATGTGTTAGATTTGTGTGCCATAGAAGGCAAAAGGATTATAGGAAGTGCCTAAGGGCGTTGGCAATAGGAATTGTCCAAAGATAAATGAAGTATTTGAACAAGGGATATTAATTGAATTGAACAAATCTAAAGAACGAAGAGTTTTGACTCGAGTTTGAAGTTTAATTTGATTGCGATGTAATTGAAATGTTGGCCACGCAAAGAAACAGCAAAACGTACGTTCATCGAAGATACATGCTAAGGTTAAATAATGGGAGATAATAAAACTGCATTAGAATATTCAAAAGTAGTAAATTTCATTCAAAGTAATTTGCATAACCAGTGTAGAAAAGTATGAACTTTTATGAGAATAAGTATGAGGGATAGGAATGTTAGCTTGCGAGTCAAGGAAAGTGGACTTAATTGGCATAGGTGAATTTGACAGAGATCAGTTTCAATAAGATGCAATTGGCTCCCATGGTTGATTTGTTGTTAGTGTTTTTGTTGGTCATCGTTTTTGTAGCTGGACGTATTATCTATTTTTTGGTAAATTTTGTGAAGTATGAACTTTTTATGAGGATAGTATGAGGGATAGGAATGTTTAGTTGCGAGTCAAGGAAAGTGGACTTTAATTGGCATAGGTGAATTTGACAGAGATCAGTTCAATAAGATGCAATTGGCTCCCATGGTTGATTTGTTGTTAGTGTTTTTGTTGGTCATCGTTTTTTGTAGCTGGACGTATTATCTATTTTGGTAAATTTTGTGAAGTATGAACTTTTAATGAGGATAGTATGAGGGATAGGAATGTTAGCTGCGAGTCAAGGAAAGTGGACTTAATTGGCATAGGTGAATTTGATAGAGATCAGTTCAATAAGATGCAATTGGCTCCCATGGTTGATTTGTTAATTGTATTTCTGTCAGTCGTCGTTCTTGTACTAGGGCGTATTATCTATGAAGTATCAGCAAGTTTGTGGTTTGACACAGTAAATAAAAATAAAATCCGATGAAAGGAATGTAATGCAGTTTTTAAAAAATGTGGTCCTGTATAGTTAACTAGCAGTTATGGTGATTTGTGTATGTTTTTGTGAGAGTTTGAACAGGAACAAGCATGTCTATTATTGCTAATCAATCTGAAACTGTTTTCAGATAAGTTTTATGCTATTATGATAGCTTAAATAATATTTTTATGTCTAATGAGTAATGACAAGATTTTACCTTGATTAATTATTACCTATTATGGTTATCCTTTAATCAAGTCTTAGTATAGAGTAGTATATGTATCAAATCTTTTAGTCGAATGCTAAAAACAAAACGTTGAGTACAACATGATCGGTTGAGGACATAACATGTGACAAATGTGTCAAGGTTACAAGGTTATGAGCGTAGGAGATCGTAAAAGAACACGACCTATACAACCAGCTGAGAGTTATGGGAGGGAAGTTAAACGTGCGTGAACTCCACATAGCTAAAATGTAAACAAGGCAAGCTGAGGTCTATAGTCTGCTCATACTAAGATCATGTTAGAGTGCATTCACACTAAGAGTATTTGAACTTGTAGGTTTTTATTTTGAATGTTAAATCTAATCATATATTAATAAATAAATATATTTACACATCTAATAAAAAAAATGTTAATGGTCTACAGTATTTAAAGTTTTGGGATAAAGTAAAATATATGGTAAATAGTCAATGAAGTGACTCATGCAATGTTTGTAACTTATGGATAACAGTGCCTTCAATATAACTAGTAAGTTTTTGAAGTAAATTGTGTGCAATTGCCTACAAAAACTTGAGGGATCATTGTAACATAACGACTTACCACCATCTTTTTCTATATATTTTATATGCCTATTATAAGTTAATTCAGTATTCAAGTGTACCTAAATGAGGCAAATACTAAAATTATAAGAATGTCATTTAATGATTACTCATAACTTCCTTGAGAGCCCTCGCAATATTTCGGTCTCACCGGCCCAAATATGGTCGAAAAGCAATTGAGATTTAATTAGGCATTAAACGCTCAGCGCCAGTCTGACGGCTCTAAAACACTATTTTGTCACGTACAGGAAGACATAAACTATAAGTTTTACGACGCTTAGTCAGCCACAAGTTGTAACAAAGTCATGTATAGGACGTTCAGATTTCACTATAGTTCTTTTAAAATATCATCAAAAATAGAGTGATAACATGTCAACCGACTATAGTGTGGGTATTGTTTTAAGTAAGGTGCACCCTACATGAAAGTTACGAACAGAAAGGCTCATGGGTAAAAGTGACATCATAGTGCGAATCTGTGAGAGCAGGGAGTTTTGGGCAGGACAGTCGTGTCGGGGAGACGGTTTTGTGAGAGTCGCAGATACTCCACGGTCGCGAGAGCCCGTACCGGAAGAGGTGTCCGCGAAACAGTGTTGTTGAACCTTCTGCATTTTACATGTGATCAATAGATCGCAATTTATAGGATGAAGCGTTTGACTTAGTCCGTGGATTCAATTAAATCGATTCTCGACCTTGGCTATGGAACGGCTTTCCACAAGGATTCTTCATAGTGGAGCCCAAGTGTGTTCATTGATGCTGGATCTCGTGCCATGCGAGGTTGTTTGTCAACCACGACAAACCTAACCGGGATGCGTTCCAAGGACCTCGACGCCGGCAAGTAGCTGACCAATTCAACGACAGGAAGCGAGTCCTGCACCCGTCTATTCCAACGCCACAGAAGTCTAGACATCGACATATATCATCATCATCGTCACACTTACCCTCCATACGACACATCAAACCCTCCCCATCGCATCGCAACCGAACCGTTTCAAATCAGCGAACTGGAGTACACAATAACCGATGAGTATCTAAAATAATATCTTGCCTAAATGTTTTGGCCAAACTAAAAAACTAATTCTAATATTTGGTTTCTAAGGGAACTCACTCACCCACAGGGGTATCTAACCTGAGTCAGAACTGATCTAGGCAGGCAGGCTATCGTATTTCCTGTAATTGTTTGTTTTGGAATAACCCTAATATCAATTATATCTCTTAATTTCAATGGAATCCTAATACTTGTCATTTGGTAGATAGAGAAACCTCTCTTCCTGATTCATTAGTTCATTAAGCTGTATGATTTAATTGCTATTCCGTGCGAGACCAACTGAGCTGAGACCTTGGCAGGGCAGATCTAACATCTTCACAGGTTTGTTATTCTGTTGTTTTTTTGTGTCATTTTGGTTGCTTGAATTTAACTTTGAATCAGTCTTGAATTTATTTGTTGCTGACCTTACTTTAATCCCACTGTTACTACCAGTGTCTCCGATTGGAGTTAGACCGAGGCATTTTGAATAATAGGCGACCCCCGAGATTTTTTAAAAAAGATAGTTTCGAATTTTTGAATTTTATTTTGGCGCAAAGTTTCAAATTTGGTTTGTGATCTGAGTAGGGCAAGAATTGCGATCCGTCGCAACGAGCCTTTTTTGGCATCTCGCTGTGTTGCTGTGGGGTATATGTAAATTACCTTTTTGCCTGGTATTATGTTTGGTGAATATTTTCGTTTGTTGTTATATTTTTTATCATTTTTGTTTACAATATTATGTTTAAGGAGCTCATATACATAGATGCACGGTACAGTAAGTATTTCCATTTTTTTAAATGTTTGTATACATGATTGTCTATATGAAAGGCCTCCCAGGATGCAAACTGCTCTTTTTTTGTAGTTTAAAATATTTCATTAATGTGTGTAGTGCTACCCCATATTTGTATCCCATACCCAACTAATGATTCGAAATATGCATGGTAAGCAATTTTTTGCTGTTTGAACACCCGTGGCATCTCTTATCACTCTCAGTGCAAAGCATGCAGAGCTCAATTTGGGGGTCAGTTTATTTAACTGTGCTTCCCAATTTAAATTTTCATCTACTGTAACTCCAAGAAACCCGTGTTTGTGAGTCGTGCTATTTTGAAATTTTTATCCATCTCAAGTTCTGGGAGTTTGTCAATTTGTTTCTGGTACGATGGAACTGGATGAAATTTGTTTTTGATATATTCATTCCTAAAGGTTTTTTTCTGTGGTCCCGGTAGCTCATTGGGTAAGCTAGGGCACTTAAGCCGGGGGGTTTTCGGGGTTCGAACCCCGCCCGGGGGCAAATTTTTTCGCCCAACTGCTATAAATCAATAATAATAAATAAATAAAAAACAAAGGAAAACGCTCATTTGGGACGCGTTGTTGAGCGAGCAACCGGGTACGTGAACATGACCCGATTACGACTTTCCCCCAAAAGGGCCCCCCCACACGTTTTGGGCCCTACCGGGATATTGAACATTATTTGTACACTGAAACTTTTTCCAACATTTTTTTGGCATTGTACAAATTTCCCCGGGGGTCATGCCTTCAAATTGAAATCTTTGTATTTTCCCACTGCCTCCCCCCTTTTTTTAAAACATCTTTTTTTCGAATTTTGATTCAATAAGCCCTTTAAAAAGGTCTTAAAGATTTACCCCTGAAATTTTGGAAAATAGGAGGGGAATTTGTTGTACTTTTTGGGACCCTCCCAAATTTTTCATAACGATGGGGGTACTTTTTTTTTTATTTTATTTTTTATTTTTTATAACCAATGATGGGAATTTTGTTCAAAAAACTATACAGGCAACCCGCCTAGTGGTATGTACATGTGTTAAAAAAAATTTTCAGGTCGATCAAAAGAAAGGGTGCACCTGTAATCGAAGCATTTAAACAGAAAAAAAAAAAAAAAACAGACTTTTTCAACCCCATAAGAGTAAAGTGGAGACGCTCGCACCCCTCGCTCAAAAAAATTAAAAATTTATAACATAACTACTAGAAACCGAAAAAAAACCGGAAAAGGGAAACCCAACCAATTTAAGAGGGGAGTTTTGAAGATTTTTGGGCAGGAATTGGGGTAAACCCGGTAGCCCAAAACCAGGATGCAAAATGTTTAAAGACGAAAAGCTGGAGGAGCAAGGGTTTAATGAGATGAGATTCGAAGGTATAACGTTGATAAATTTAAAGTCGAAAAAATCATGTTTCCCACTTAGCGGAAAGCCCAGAAATTTGATAATATTCAACTTTTTTTGGTATAAGAAATTCAATACTAAAAAAAAAATAAAATTAGAAAATGCCCTCCCCGGTTTTTAAAGGGAGTTAAAAAAACCCCCCGATTTTTTTTAACTGAAGAGAAACCCTTTTTCCCCAAACCGAAAGAAATGAAACAAAGGGAACCCCAAAGTAAATATGGGCCCAAATTACATGTCTCCCAAACTTTATATAAAATTTGGGAATTCCCTGCATAACAAAAAAAGTATATAAAAACTTTGGGCGAAAAAATAAAATATCAGGGGCCGGGGGAAAAAAAAGGATCTGAAAAGAACTCGCGGGGGAATGTAAAAACAACTCTTAAATCGCCCTTTTACTGAAATAAAACTAGGCAAACAATAAGAAAAAGGAATATTCACGTAAACTACATTGACTACAAAAAATTTTGTTTAAACCCCAAAACACCACCACATGGCTTTTCCCAGATTTTACAAATAAAATTAAAATAAACCCAGTTTTGGGAAAAACTTTTTGGAAAAAACGGAATGAAAAAACCTGGAGAACAACCCTATAACTAAATATAAAAAACCAGCAGAAACTACAACCCAAACCCAAATTTTTAAAACCGTGGCATTTCCGGGTGACCCCTTTAGGGGGCTTTTAGGGTTTTTGTCTGCCCATTAAACCCCACTGCCCGCATATGCTTAACGAATCAACAAAACGGTTTTAAAAATTAAGGAAAATAATTGGTATGGGCACAAAATTTCTCACCTTTTTCTTCATGGATGATCAAAAAGTTTATGCATAAAATTTTGTTCAACTAAACATTTTAAATCAATCCCACTTTGGGGAATTTTTAGTCAAAAATTTCTGCAGGGGAGTTTGGAGTAGCCCAAGTGTAAGACGCTAAAATTTAAAAAAGGGAAAGGTTACGAAAGGCAGAAGAGTTCCACTAGATGATGGAAATAGGATTGGAGAAAAGGGTTTATAAGGGAATTTATAAAAATATTTAGGATTCTCAAAAGGGCTGCCAAAATTTAAAACATAAAGTAATGAAAAAAAAATTGATAGATCCCCTACAAGAAGCGACTAAATCTATCCTAAAGCCCCCAACAAAAACTAAAAGCAAGATCACGGCAAAAAATTACAAAATGCTTCCTATCCCCAGTACTGACATATTTCATTGGGAATCATAAATGGACACAAACGACTTTCCAGGGCGCGGGAAAATTTTAAACCCTCTTTCTACATTTTACAAACACAGAAATGCACACCCTTTAAATCACAATAAGAGATTGACACTTCCAAGAGAAAAAGGGAAGGACGGGCCTAATTGATCTGAAAAACCCTTTAAAATTTAAAAACAACTAGACTTTTTTAAAAAAATTTTTTTTTTAAAAAGGGAGAAAACCAAATAAAACCTGCATAGGGTTGGGGGCTAGTTTACAAATCATTAACTCCACTAAATCTAGAAAAAACAAAATGTCAATCAAACAAGGGAAACTCCATCCTGACGCTTAAAAAGAGTTACGTCTCTCAAAAAGCCCCAAACCAAGAGACATTTTTATGAACTACATAAAGGTCACATAGATTTTAAAAGCATCAAATAGGTGGTTAAACAACGGGGAACTTTTTGGGAAAAACAAAGGGTTTTTATGCTGGCTATTCAAGACAGATGGTTTGGCCAAAAAAAATTATAAAAAATCTTTATAAAAAGATGCGCCCAGTAAACATAATGTAAAAAAATGTAGTTTTAAGGGGTAAAACAATCGAACACTTTTCCCCGGGGTGCCGTCCCTAGTCAAAAGGATTACCTTTTCAACAAAACCCAAAGTATTTTAACATTATTCCCCAAAAACTAGAAACCCAAGTACAACCCCCATTATACACCACCCCTTACACAAAAACAAACCCGGGAGAAAGTACTAGTTTAGCAAAGATTTAAAATTATTTTACAACCGCACATTTATAACAGCCCAAAACTAAAAAACATCACAACAAAACCGGATATAATTTTAATTAAACAAGAAAAAAAAGAAATTTCCCTTTTGACTTGGGCTGCCCCCAATTTTGCCATAACGTCGAGACTACAGGGGAAGAAAAAAATTGGGGACAATTATGTAAATTTTGCAATTGGATCAAGAAGATGGGGGAACAAAAAAAAGGAAAAATACAACCCCATACGTGATATCGGCTAATGGCATCATACCGAAAAGGCTAAAATAAAAATTTTAAAAACAACTAGATCTTCCCCCCAAATGTTTACATGGGAAAACTAAAAAGGCATTAATATTTCAACACGGTGTAGAATAGTTCGAAAATTTTCTAAATTTAAAAAGGGATACTTCGAGATTCCGAGCCCGTTTCCCATCCTGACAGGGTTTTTTTTTTTGGTTTCCCCCATAGTCCAAAGAGCAAATGCTGGGAAATGGCGACGAAGAAAAAATCGGCCACGTTTTTGGACACAGAAAGAAAAAAAACATCATCTAAAAAACTATATTAAAAATTTTACTTATTTTGTTAGAGTTAAGAAAAAGGGAAATAATGTAGGTATGTAAAATATAGATACACAGGGAATTATTTTGACGAAAAGTCCGTAAAAACATTTTACCCCGGGTTTTTGACCGGGGGGGGTTTGTTTTGAAATACATCCCAAAAAAAATTTAAAAATTTAAAATAATATTTTTGAATTGTTTAATCATTTAAAGATGGATTCACAAAGGGATTTTTTTTTGCTGAAACCGAAGGGATTTATGTTTCCCCCATCCCAAGATAAAGGTTATAATATTTAAACCAACATAAAAAAAATTCATCTCAAATCCAATGCCCAAATGAAAATGTTTTAGAAAAGGCAAAAAGGGTTTAAACCGAGACAATAGACCTTTTTATACGGGTTTGTCCTTAAATTCCCAACATGTGGATCTCAGTAGGCATAATCGGGTTAGCAAAGATATTTTTATCAACATCTAGGAATAAACGCACACCTACTAATTTCCAACCCAAACCTTTCCTTATTAAAAGGGTTATTCTCCTGCCCTGTGATTCGAAACTGCGGGTCTTTTAATATGAAAGGGGGAAAAAAATGTTAAAAAAGAGAAACCCCAGAACAAAAACCAAAACATCTTTTTAAATGCGATTAATTTTCCCAAGAATTACATATCAAAATCGACCTTTGCTAACCCATGGTAAAAATATTGAAACCCCGGGAACACAAAGGTGGAAAGATTCAAAATTTAAGTCAAGAAAATTAAAAAAGAATTTGGAAAATAAAAACTTTTTACGGGTCGTGCCTATCGTGATCTCAGCCACTGGAGTCATACCATCTTTCCTCTCTGCCAGCCTACCAAATGCCTTTTTCCCTGTCCTGCAAATCTCTACATCAGCTTTTCAGAAAAGCAGTCACCTTCAAACCGTGTAAACATAGCCCGGGAAGATTTTTTTGGGGGGCAGTAATCAATCTCTTTTCCTTCTCTCCCCTCTTCTCTTTTCTAAATCTAAAAATTTATTTTGCCTTTACAATTGTTTGTTTTAAATAGATGAAACTTTTATTGATTTTTTTTAAATTTTTCCCCCTCAATCTTTATTTATTATTTTTTTAAATTTTGATTAATTTGTTTTACAACTATGTGTACTATCCCTTATTTTTTTTCACGTTGTTATAATGTAAATTTTTGGTTGGCTTTGGGCCCTCACCCCGGGGCCTTTGGGTTTATACCAGGGGCAAAAATGGCCTTTGAAAATTGGGTTTTTGAAAAAATAAAGAACCACTAAAATTTAATAAAAAATAATAATAAAATAAAAATTTAAATAATAATAAATAATAATAAAAATTTAATAATAAAAATAATTTCCCAAAATTTTAAGGTTTTTTGGGGGCCCCGGGTTAAAAAATTTAAAATTTAAACAAAATTAATTGGTCGGGACTTTTTTCGCCGCCTTGAACCCTGCTTTTAAAATTGGGCTTTTGACGCTTTCAGCCCAAATTTGGGCTATCCTCAAAAAACCAAGAAATAAAATTACAAAAACCTTACAAAAATTTTAACCCCAATTCAAATTTTATAAAAATTAAATTTATAAATGAATAGGATGGGTATAAAAATGAATAATTTTGTGTGGGGAAAATTTGTTCATTTTTCCCGGGCCTGACATGGAAAAGGTTGAAAAAAATTAGAATTAAAATAACCCAAGGGTGATAAATTAAAACCAAAATGGCGAAGAGGACGGAGGAAGAACTGTCACTCGAAAATTAATAATTTAAATAAATAATCTTAAGTTTTTTATTTTTCCCAATTTTTTATGTGTAAAAATTTTTAAGATCTTTTGGGCCCCCTTAAATTTTTGTTGGTTTTTCTTTTTTACTATATTTAATCCCCAATGTCATAAATTGTATCAAACAGTAAAATTATAACTAAAATATTGGTTTTTGGCAACAAAAAATTAATGTATTTTTTGAAGAAATGGGTGGGACCCCCTGTCTCAAGTCAAATCAAGGCCCATTTTGGTTTTTTTTAGTGATAACCATGCCATGAAAAAATTTACTTTTATCCATATTGTGCTTTAATCCCCTTTAAATTGATATCCCACACGACAAATGTGGGGTTTTTTTTAAGAAAAAATTTAAATTCCGCCTTTTTAAATCCAATAGGGCGGTCAATTTAATGATTGGAGGGAAACTTTTAAGCGGCAAACGAGGAAGCAAAAAGACTTAAAAATTTCACGGGACCCCCCAAAAAAATTTGGGTTTTCGGTTTGGTTTTTTTTTTTTTTTTTCTTTCTTTCTTTTTTTTTTTGGGGGGGGTTATTTTTGTCTGTCTCTAGGGGGGAAAAAACCCGGAAATATGGCAATCTTGTTTAAAAATTTTAAACAGGCCCCTTAAAATCTCTGAACTTAAATTTTTTGCTACGTTTTTTTGGGGTAAAATTTGGGAAAAAAATTTTTTCCTCATGAATTCGTACTTTTACGATTTTTTTCGATTTTTAGTGCGTATTTTGGGTGCTTTTTGGGCCGTTTCCCTTAACCAAAGGGGTGGGGCTACAACTTTCCCTTTTCCATGGACTTTAAAAGGAAATTTGGTGATGTTTTTGTTTTTTTAAAAAAGAAAAATTTTTGAAAAAGTTAGCCAGAACTACGGGAAATAAAGTTTTTAATAAAATTTTTTTTTAAAGGGGTTAAATAATATAAATTGAAAAGAAACAATAGAAATTTTACAAAAAATCACTTCAATGCGTAGGCAACAAAAAAAAGCACTTGCAAAAGAAAAGAAAAGGCCACGCAAAAAAAACTAAAAAACGCTCATCCTTAAACGCGGCGGGATTTTAGGGGGTTTTCCTATTTTATTGAAATAGACTAAAATTTGGGTTAAATTAGTGTTAAAAGCTAAAAAAAATTTAAAACAATAAAAAAATTTTCCCAAAAAAAAATTTTAGAAAAATTTTTGTTTATATTTACAAAATTTTGACTTTTTAACCCCCACCCCACCAGTGGGAAAGGTTCCGAAATCCCCACCATCACTTTTCTGAATCATACTTCCCCAAGGGAAAAAAAATGTACCACTTTCAATACTCTACCCAAAAAATTGCACCCCGGACCCACAAATATCATGATAAGAAAAAACCCACATACCCTTTCCCCAAACTGTTGCACGTTTTCGGCCCCGGGAATATTTTGGGTACGCCCTTTTTATGTTTATATATAACTCACCAAAAATTCGAAAACTTTTTTAAAAAAAGGGAAAAAAAAAAGAAGACTGGCCTAGCAATAGGGCAAGGGTAGAAGAAAAATTTACAAAAAATGGGGCATTTTTTGCCACATCACAAACCTTTTTAAAACCCCCCTGGGGAAAATTTGGTGTTTAAAGGTGAAAAAAATGGTAAAAAAAAGGAGCTTTGAAGAACCATAATGAACGGGCCCATCTTTTCGCCTTTCCCTTTTTTTTGCATTTTCCCCGTAGCTTTGGGGCCCATGACGGGTCTAGGGGTAAAACCCTCTCCACTTTAGAAACCCCCTTTTGGCTTCGGGGGATACTGTCCGAAAGATTAGGGTCGTTGTCAGCCAGGCGGCCGCCGACCCAACGGGCCGAAAGCTTCCTCTCCGTAATTCGTCATGTAGAATGATATCCGACCCTTCGTTGGGGACTCTTTACAATATTCCTTCCATCGGTTTAACATTGAAAATTGATCGGAAACATTTTTTTCCAACAACTTCTTGAGAAAATTTGGGCCGGATCATTTTAAACGGATAAAATTAAAGGGAAACCTTTGGGTGACCCATTACCCCTGTAAACCGGGGATTGAAACCTGAGAGTCTGCTAAATAAAGCTTCAACTTTTCCCTTTCCATTGACACGTGCCCCGGGAAAACCCCGGGTTTTATCTTGGGTTTGGGTTTTTGGCCAGTTTGGGGTTTTTGACATTTGCAGTCCCCTTTATGCTGTAAAAAGGAGGGGAGAAAGATAAAATTTGGCCTCCCCCCCCTTCCCCCTAAAGAAAGGGGGGGTTTTGGGGGGTTTTGCCCCCCCCAAAAATCGAAAAATTTAAAAATCGGGTTTTTAGGATTTGGCGTTTTGGTGCGTTTTGGGAAAAAATTTTGTGGCCCTAAAAAAAAGCCAAAAACCAAAAAAAATGAAAGGTAGTTTTTTTGTTTTTTTGGGAGGGGCAAAATTTTCCTAATCCCCGCTAAAATTTAAACCCTTTCCCAAACCTTTAAAATTCCCCAAAAGGGTTCCTTTTTTAAAAAAAAGGGGGGGGGGAAAAAAGTGGGGCTACAATATTTTCCAAAAAAGGGTAAAAAATTTTTTTTTTTTTTCCGGGCACAATTTTTGGAAAAATTTACAATGGGGAAGCAATTTAATCAGGGGGTTTTTACCTTAATTCAAGGAAAACGGGGCGTAGACCCCCCCCTTTTTAAACAGGTTGCCCTTACGCTTTGGTTTTTTATCTAATAGTTTTTTTACATCAAAAAGAAACAGGGGGGGGACCAACAAAACTGCACTTCTGTACCCAGTCCTGCAACCCGCATATCCCCCTCAAGCCCGACGGCAAACCCCAACAAATCAAACCCTAAACAGAAGTGGGAACCCTTGGGGGGGAATCCCCCAAAACATTCCCCCAAATCAAATTTTTTTTGGGACCTGGGAAATTTTGCCCACAACTTTTTCCCGTGGGGCCCTCCCCTTTTTAATTTACATTGACAAACAAAAACCCTTAACAAACCCTTAAAAACAATTTTTGTTAAATTCCCTTTCAAAAAAGGGGCAAAGTGACTTTTAAAAAAAATAAAGGGGTTTAAATATAGTGCATTTTAGCCCAATTTATTGCGCCCCCAAAATCATGCGGGTTTTAACCCCCATTTTGGGCCCCCTTTGTTTTTTTTGGAAACCCCTGGGATTTTTTATAATTTTTTTAAGGGAGCATTTTTTAAATTTCAAGTTTGTACAAATTACCACCCCCTTATTTAATTACGTGTTTTTTAATATCAAAAATTTTGTTTTTTCTGGGCCCAAAGGAAAAACCGTTTTGGGGGTTTAGGGGGGGCCAAAAGGCACCGGTTTCCCCCCCCAAATTTTTAGCCGGGCTTGTTTTTTTGGAACGCTATAATGGTTAAGACATGTTTAAACTTCAATTTTTTAAAAAATTAACCACGCCTTAGAAAATTAAATTTGTTTTAAATTTTTTACCCAAAAATTTTTGATTTTTTTTCCCCGGGCCCCCTTTTAAACCCCCCCGATTTTTTTTTTTGAAAGCAAAGTACCCTGCTTTCTGGGGAAAACCTCAATTGGGGGCCCAAAATTTTTTCATATTTTTTCTAACTGTAGCCCTACCGTTTTTCTCTGTGGGCTCTTATTCCTCCCCCCTTTTGGAATTTTTTAGAATACCCCGGAAACCGGAAAGGGTTTTCGACTATTTTTGAGGCACTTTTTTAACACTTTTTTTTTTTTTGTAGGTAAATGGCCCACATTCGGGTTTCCATAAAAACCAAAATTTTTAAAAAATTGTAAAATCTTTGGGGGCAGCGTGGGGCGATAGCTAAAAAAACCCCCCCGACTCGGGTAGGAGTAAAAAAACAGGTAAAGTTAATGGGTTAAGAGTCCGCGGCGCTTGGCTGGGGGCGAACGACCGAAAACTTTAACAAAAAAATGTTATCGTATTAAAAAAATACATTTTGAACACTTTTTTGGGGAAAAAAAATTACTGCCCCAAAGGGGAAAAAAATTTAAAAAAGGCCTACAAATTTTTTTAACTTTTTTTGGGCCCTGGGCCCTACATAAACTTGAAGGGTAAATGGCCCCCGTTTTCCCTTCTTTCCTTTCTTTCTTTTTTTTTGGGGCATAATGGGCGCCCCCTTTCGCACAAAAATGTGCCGGGGTATTTTTACAGGTCCCCAGGTCTTAAAACAAAGTTATACATATTATACAAACCCTCACAAGGAAGTTTTAAAACTAACATCAAAAATCCTTTAATAAATACATTAAATATGGGGCATGACCCTAATGTTTGTTAAAAAAAAAATATATATATTAAAAACAATAAAAGGAAAATGGGCCCTTTTTGTTATTTTTCCCAAGGTCAGTACAGTTTACTCGTTTTCCCCAAATTCGCCCTTTCCCTTTAAAAAAAGCAAAATTGAAAAAAAAAAGGGAAATTTTGGGCACCAGGTAGGTATATATTTTTTGTGGGGAGCTGTTTTTGTTTTTATCTATTTTTTTTTTTATATTTTTTTTGGGTAAACTTTTTAAAAAGATTTTTCCCCCGGCTATTTTAAATTGAAACTTTAACGCTTCCCAAACCCATTTTTTTCTATTTTTTTATATGCTTTTTATAAGTTAAATTCAGTATTCAATTTGGTCCCAAAAATGGGGCCCAAATTTAGCTAAAATTTAAAAGGTCTTTTTTTAGATATTACTCATAATTTCCCTTTTGAAAACCCTCGAAATATTTCGGTCTCCCCGGGCCCCAAAATATGGCCCAAAAAAGCAATTGAAAATTTAATTAGGTTTAAAAGGGTTCCCGCCCAGCCCCTGACGGCCTCAAAAACACTATTTTGCCCAACTTACGGAAAACAAAAACTTAAGTTTTACAAACCCTTGGGTCACCACAATTTTTTGTAACAAAGTCATGTATGGGAACTTTTCCAATTTCACTTTTGGGTTCTTTTAAAATTTTCATAAAAAATAGATTTGAAAAAATTTGCCCAACCCCGGGCCCTATAGTGGGGGGGAAATTTTTTTTTTAAAGGGTAAGGGTTGCACCCTACAGGGAAATTTTAAACAAAACCAAAAAGGCCCCTTTGGGTAAAAGTGACATCAAGGGGCCAACCCTGTGAAAAAGCAGGGATTTTTTGGGGCCCGGAAAAAGGTCGTGTCGGGGAGACGGTTTTTGGAGAGCCCGCAGATACTCCACGGCCCCGCGAAAAAGCCCTTTCCCGGGGAAAAGGTGTCCCCCCCCCAAAAAAAAAAGGGGTGTTTTTTTAAACCTTCTGCTTTTTAAAACTTGTTTCATAATTTTCGAAATTTTTATAGGATAAAAAGCTTTTGATTTAAACCCCCGTGGATTAAATTAAATCGACCCTTCCGACCTTGGCTAGGAAAAGGGTTTTAAAAAAGGGGGGAATTCCCCTTCATATTGAGAGCCCAATTTGTTTTTCCAATGATGTTTGGATCCCCGTGCCATCCCGATTTTTTTTTGTAAAACCACGAAAACCCCCTTTAACCGGGAATGCCGTTCCAAGGACCTCGACCCCCGGAAAGTACCCTAAACCAATTAAAACGAAAAGGAAGCGATTCCTGCACCCTTTTCTATCCAACGCCACAAAAGGGCCCCTGGGCCCATCGACATATAATCACATGTCACACTTACCCTCCATACGACCCATAAAAACCCCCCCCATCGCATCGAAACCCAAACCCCGTTTCAAATCAGCGAACTGGAGTACACAAAAAACCGATGAGAAAATCTAAAAATACCCTTTCCAAAATTTTTTGGCCCAAAACTAACTAATTCTAATTTTTTGGTTTCTAAGGGAACTCCCCCCCCAAAAGGGGGTACAAACCTGAGCCCGGGCCCTATCTAGGCGGGCAGGCTATCGTTTTTTCCTGTAATTGTTTTTTTTTGGAAAAAACCCCCTAATATAAATTATATCCCCTTAATTTCCCCAATTTGGAAATTCCTAATATTTTTTAAATTTGGAAATTTTAGAAAAACCCCTTTTCCCCTGTTTCCCCATTTTTTCTTTAAAGCTGTATAAATTTAAAATTCCCTATTCCTTGGGGGAAACCAAAACTGAGTTTGAAACCTTTTGGCAGTGCAGTCTTAACATCTTAAACAGGTTTTTTATTCGGGTTGTTTTTTGGGGTGTCTTTTTTGGGTTTTGTTTTGAATTTAACTTTGAATCAGCCCTTTAATTTTTATTTTTTTGTTTGACCTTATTTTTAACCCCACTGTTACTACCATTTGCCCCCCGGTTGGAGTTAGACCGGGGGGGGGGGATTTTTGAATAATAGGGGGACCCCCCGAGTTTTTTTTAAAAAGAATTTTTTTTTAAATTTTTTAAATTTTTATTTTGGCCCGCAAATTTTAAAATTTGGTTTGGGGTCTGAGTGGGGCAAGAATTGCGTCCGCCCAAATTTGGGGCGCCCAACGGGGGGGCTCTCAAATTTTTGCCCAAAACCAAACCGGGATTATGATTTGGGTAGGGAACAGTGGCCCAGAAAAGGTCAGTTTTTTATAATTCCCTATTTTCACTTTTTTTAGGTTTTTTTTGCTAGGGTTTTTTTTTGGTTTTTTTGGTGTATTTTGAAGTAGGGGGTGTTGTAAATTCATTGCCACTATGTCCCCCCCAGATGGGGGAAAAATCTTTTTCGGGCAGAAGATAGGGGGGGTCTCCCCAGGGAGCATTTTTGGGGGGGCCCCGGGAAACAGCCCGGGGTTTTTAGTCAAAGTTAAAGGGCCCGCAGAACTTGGCCCGGGAAAGGGCCCGGTAGGGGGGAGGTTTTTAATACAGTTAGAAAGACGGGGGTATTTGACGATGAAAGGGGGGTTTCTTAGTGAGATTTATTTGATTTTGAAAACCACCGCTATTGACGGGGAAACGAAGATACCGAGCCATTATTAACCAAGATTTCGAAAGGGGAAAGGGAAACAAAACGGAACAAACTTTTCAGACAGTAAAAGGGTGAGGGGGAACCCGGACCCCGCGGATCAAAAACCCCCCCCAAAGAACCCCAAGAACCAAATTTTAAATCCCAATATCTTATTCAAAAAAACCAAATTTTAGATGCTAAAAAAACAAAAGGGGAAAGCTCAAGGGAACGAAAAGTAGATGTTTAGAAACGCAAAGTTAGTTCTATAAACCCGCAGGGGGAAAACCCAAATTTTTTGGGTTTTGCTACTCAAGCTGATTTAAAAACTGAGCCCAAAAGTAAAATTTTATGCCCGCGTTTTTTTCTGTAAATAGGGAAATGGGAATAAAAAAAAAGGAAAGAACAAAAAGCGGAGAATAATTCCCAATAAAAGCTTTACCTGCAGCTTTCTGTGGCCAAAATTGCATCTGATAAAAAAAAAATTTTACTGAAAAAAATCACAAACCCGGGAATACTCTTTAAACCCAGGGGGGATTTAAAGGGAAATTTAAAAAACTGAGCAAAATTTTTGAAAAAAATTTTTTGTTAGGGAAAAATTTCGAGGAAAAGATACGATTTCGCAGAAAAAAACCCATAACCATGGGACGGGTTAAATAGGGCGATTGGTAGGGGGTTTAAAAAGGGGTGACCCGCAAACAGAAAAAGTTATCAACCGAGGGTAAAAAGAGTAGAAAAACAGCATAAATGAGAGTATTCCTTTAGTCAAAAAAAAAAAAATTTTCTAATATTTTAGGGGATGGTTAAAGTGGTAGACCCTCCGTTTTTGAGGGAGCAAGGAGTGAGGGTAGATAAAATTTTACGGGCTAACGGCCGGGGGCAATATGAAAAAGTATCAATCGTAAAGGGCTAAAAAATGCTTTTTCAGTAGACAAAGAAATTAGGGGGACAGTTTCTGGGGACATCAGTTTGGGGGAAATTTCCGGCTGAGGACAGGCGACCAACAAGAAAATTCTGGAACTATTCGGGGAGTGGAATTGCGCGCTTTGGAAAGGGGAGTTTTGTTGGGGGAAATTAAAACAAAACCGGGTTTTTCGAACCGAGGGGTGAGTTACGGGTAAAGGCCCGGGGGAAAAACCCGGAAGGGGGGAAAATGAAACGTATTTAGCAGCAAAAAATCTCCCAGGAAGGCGTGTCTTTAACCCCCGACTAATTTTTAAGTTTGCTCCCATGGAAAATTTTTGGGTTTTTGGAGCTCGATTTTTTAATGTTTCCCATTCCAAGTCACTGTGGTTTCACTGGGTAAAACAGTGTTGTACGGGCGAGGTAGGAATTGGAAATCTACCCATAAAGCTCCCAAAATATAAATCCCGTTTTAGAAAAGGATTTTTTTTGGGCCAATTTTGGGGAATTTAGAAAAAAGCTTGCTACGGAAACAAACTCTACAAAAGGGGAAAAACATGTAAAAATGGAGCCTTTCAGTTACTATGGCAAATTTTATTAAACAAAGTGGGGGATTTAAGTCCCCAAACCCCCGGGCCCCCAAGCCCCATGAATCAACTTCTCCGTAGGGGAAGTAGGGAAAACCCTGAAAAATCCCTGCTTTCTTCAAAAGGGGGATAGTTTATGCGGCGTTAATGGGTCCCAGTAAAAATTTAGAACTGGAGAAAAAGGTTTTTATTAGGGCCCAAATAGAGATAGGCGGGAGGGAAACCCCACCCCTAAACATACAGCTTTAAACATCCCAAAGGGGATAGGGGACAGTGATAGAAAGCAAGGGAAATGAATAGATCCTATGATGGAGGGCCGGGGGCCCCGTCAGGACGGGGGCCAGGACCGTAACTACAGAGGTCAAAAACTACCCCCCAGCCCCAGAAACCCAGGGAGGGGGGCCCCACCCACAACCCAAAACAGGCCTTTCGGGCAACCCCTGGGGCAATCCCGGGGTTGCACAGAAAAAGAATCAAAGGGGGAAAATTTCCCCTCAGGACAAGATGGTAGAAATCTAGGTCAAACCCCCGGACAGGGAAAGCTTTGGGTGGGAAATCCCTCAAATAAGACGCCAAAGGGGAAACTGATTTGTTTTTGGAAGGGGTTTTGAAAGGGGGGGGGGGGGAATTCCCTGTTTAAAGGGAAAAACCAAAAAGGTTTGGGCCGCGGGGCGAGCCCAAAATCCGGCTTTTTTAAATTTTTTTTAAAAAAACCCCAAACCCCCGCGGGTCAAATTTTAAAACCCCGGGGTTTTTTGAAAAACCCCCAAAAGAAGAACTTCTTGGGGAAGATAAAACGACGTAAAAAAACTAAAACATTTCCCCCTTGCCCCCAAATTCGTCGTCCCGGGGTGGAAAGGGGGTTTTTGACCCTGCTTTTTCTGATAGCGGAAATGAACTACGTGCATTTTTTCCCAGGCGTTCTTTGAGGATTTTCTAAAAAAAAATAAAAGTGATCCCCTACCCGTTTTTTGGGGTCACCATACATTAGCACTAACAGAAAAAGTAAACCCTTTTAACTTTAAAAAGTTGTTTTTGGGCCCCCCTCCCGTGCATAGATTAAAATTTTATTACCAGGTTTTCCCTATGTTTTTTAAATTTTAAAAAAAATTTTTAAATTTAAAAAACCCCATTTTTGGGAGTGGATTGGCTTTTTAATAACAATGTCCCCCCCAAACTTTTTTTTATACCAAAAATATTTTAAAAAATGAACCCCATTGTTTCATCCTTCGTTAGTAAAAAAAGCAAAAAATGGCGACGAAACCCAGTCAAGTGATCCCCAGAAAGTTGAAGTTGGGGTCGCGAGGAGAACGGAAGGCAAAACAGTCAGGGGTCGCGGGGTGTGGGTTACTTGTTTTAGAAAACCGAAACCCCACCCCCGATTTAGGTGTCAGCTAGGGGGGGTGGGGGCCCCGATACGAATTTAAAACCCGCAGGAAAATTTTTAACCCCCCGGACAGAAGGAACAATTGATTTTACTTTTCTTTTGAATATCGCGATGTTGGTTTTTTCCCCCCCGACCTGGTTTTTTTAATTTTTTTTCCCCCCCCCACCAAAAAAAAATCAACGTCTCAAGGAATCTCATTTTTTTTTTGGGGGAAGACGTTCCCGGGACCATTTTGCATATAGGGGGGCGTTGAAAATCAAAACCACAAAAGTTTTAAAATTTGGGGGTTTATCAGAAGGGGAAGCAGGGCCGTTAAATAAAAACCTTAGTGGGGAGTTATAAAAAAAAAATCAAAACCGTTTTTGTTTTTTTTAGAAAAGCTAGGGGGAATGCAATGGGAAAACCCAGTGGGCCCGATAGGGGGTGCCCCTCACATACCAGAAAAAAATTTTTTCAACAGTTTTTATAAAAGTTCCCCCTGGATGTCCAGTATTGATTTAAAAGAGCTCTTATGGGTGTAGGACTTACAAACCCCATAGTCCCTAAAAAACCAGCTTTTAAAAACAACCAGCGAAAAATTCCCAATTTTTAGTTCTTTCCCTTCGGGTTTTAAATACCTTTAGGTTTTTAGCGTTTACCCGCGCTATGGGGTAACGTTTTTTTTAAGGATGTGAAAGAGTACACAAAGCCTACGTAGAAAGTCTCTTGGTATCCCTCCAGACCTTTGCTCTAAAATCAAAACACCTCGATCAATAAATTTCCCAAAAATTTCCCCTATTTTCCCGGGGCCCCAAAATAAACCCTTTTTTAAAACTAAGTTTGGGGAAGGCAGGAAGGGGGCCCGTTTTTTTCCGGGCACCTCTTTTAACCCCGACGGGGTAAAAACCCGATCCGAAAAAGTTTTACCGGGGGTTTCCCGGCTGGCCCGCTCCCGAAATCCAAAAAAAAATTGAAGGGGGTTTTCCCTTGGGGCCCATTTTTTTCCTATTATCGTGATTCAAAACAAAAACCCCTCAGATGGGGGTGGTTTTGTCTTCAGGGGTTTTTAAAAAAAAAGTTAAAAGGAAGTGACACCCGACTGAATCTTTGGCCCTTTTTGGGAAAAAGTAAAGAGTCTTTTTTTTTACAGACTGTATGGGTGGCTTTTTCCCAGACTATAAACAAGGGGTTTTTTCATCAATGCGAAAGCTAGTTATTTCGGGATAGGAGGGCAGTTTTTTTCCGGTTTAAAGAAAAAAAGGGAAAAAAAGGGGAGTTTTCCATGACCCCCACGGGTACTCAGAGGGGCCCGGGGGCTTAAATACACATTTTCAGAAAAAGAGCTACTCAACATCGTTCTTGTCTTTTTTAAGTTTTTTGAATTTTTTTTCTCGGGGAAAACATTTAACTATCATTAAAAAGCCATAAAACCCCCAAAAATTTTTTTTACCTTTTCTCCTTTTGTTTTTAATCCCGGTTTTTAAACCCGATGGGGTCTTGGGGCCCTCCAAGAATTCAATTTCAAAATAAAAACATTGGGACGGAAAAAAAAAATTTCCGTAGCTTACTTTTAAGTTTGTTTTTCCCCCAGGTTTAATTTCAGGGAAAGGGCATTGAAAATGGCAAATAGAACAGGGAAAAATAATAATACTAAAATTTAAAAATAGAAAATTGACCCCCGAAATCCAAAGTAGATTTTAAAGGGGGGGGTCGGGAAAATCTCAAGAGCAGGGCCCTCAGTTGAGTGTTTTTTTGTGGGGAAAATCTCAGGCAGACCTTAAAAGTTTCCCCCGCTACAACAAAAAAAATAAAAACGTAGGAAAAATTTTGTATCATCAACCTAACCAAACCCCGATAAAGAAAAGGGACGTGGGAAAAGGGGGGTTTTGGGTTCCCCCCGTAAATTTTAAAAAAGATGTAATATTTGGGGGGTTTCACAGGGAAAAAAGGACACTTCGGGGCGGCTAAAAAAGCTCGCAGTGCTTTTAAGAAAGTTTTTTATTGGCCCCGGGTCTACTCGATCGGGGGCCCCCAAAAAACCTTGCCAACATGTTTCCCAAAAATCCAAAAATTCCCAACAATAAAAGCTTCACGGGACCTATTTAATATATTTTCCCCAAAAAAATGTGGGGAAAGCTTGTGGGGACGGACCCCCTATGGACCTTTTTCCTAAGGGGGGTCCGGGGGGGCCAGTTTTTTTAGTCTTTTTTGGATCTTTTTTTTCCCAAATTAGTTTTTACTTTATGTTTTTTGGGGAAACGCTTAAAGGGGAGCGTCATTTTTTTAAAAAAGGCAGAACGTTAAATTTTTTAAAGAGGGTTTTTTAAAACTCCCCAAACCTTTTTTTTTTTTTGGGTCAAAAGGCAAATCCCGTAAAAACCTCTCATTTAGGGATGAAAAAAATTGAATCAAAACAATGTAAAGCGATCCATTCCCTCGATACGCCCCCCCCTCAGTCAAACCCAAACGGAAAGGATAATGCGCCCAATTTGGTAGATTCCCTTTTGGGCAAATTTTTTCCAATAGCCCGCAGGGTTTGGGGGAAAGTGGGTGCCTAAAAAACGAGGCCTTTGGGTAAATTTGGGACTGGGAAAAATGAAAGGGACCCCCCGGGTTTTTACCCCACATGAGTTTGCATTTTTTAAAAACCCCAAACACCTAGAAAGGGGTTGCTGCGTTATAAAAAAATATCCTTTTCTGACTCCCTGCCCCCCTGGGCAGCTTTTAAAAAAAGTGTAAAAGATGGCCAAGGCCCCAAATGGACAGTCCCCCCGGCAAAAACGTAAAAAGCTTTTCACGAGCGAAAAATACACCCTTTAAGGGAAAACAGAGTTTTGGGTTTTTTTGGGGATTTTGTTTTATTAAAGCACTCCATCTGTCAAAATTGGGGAAAAAAGGAAAATAAAAAAGTTTTTTTTTTTTATATGGAAAAAGGGCCCCTTAACTGTGGTGTCCCCAAATTCGGGTCATAAAGCCATTTTTAAAATTTGGGAGATAAGGGAAAGGAAGAATCAAGGGTTTTTCAACATCGTTTTTAAATTTGGGAAAAAATTTTTGTAGCCCCTAGTTTTGGGTTAAAATGGTTTCCCCTCATCCAAATAGAAATGGTCAAGGACTTTTTAGAGTCCCCGGTAAACTTTAAAATTTTGGGGTTTTGTTTCTAGTTTTATTTTTTAAAATTCTTGGGTTTTTTTTAGAAGGGGATTTGGGTTTTATTTTTCCCAGGCGGGTACATTTCCTCGATTTTCTAGTAAACCCCAAAAGTTTAAACTTTAGCGGGGGCCCCCGGGGTTTTTTTGCTGAGAGTTTTTTAAAAAAAAGAATTTTGAATATAATAATAAACCCGTAAAAAAATGTTTTTTTAAAGGGTTGTAAAAAAAATTTTTTACATATGGGAAAATAATGACCCTTTTTTTACGACCATGGTTTTAACCCCAAAGGGGGAAATTTTGGTTTCCGGTTTTTCACAAAGTGTCCCCCCGTAGGCCCCTAGCCGATGGAAAAAAGTATGCTTTAAAATATTTTACGGCTTGGGAAATCAGTAAAACGGAATATTTTTGGGGAAAACATAATGATCATAAAGGGGATAGTATTGTCCAAATTTTTTAAACCCAGTAGGAATCTAAGGGAAAAAAACAGATTTGTTTAAAATTTTGGGGGTTTTTTTTTGATGTAAAAATTAAATACTATAAGAAAAAAAATAATATTGGTTTTTAGTTTTTTGTTTTTATTTTGTAGGGATTGTGTTTTTTCTTTTAAAAGAAGGGCCCTTGGTTTTCCGGGGGGGGGGGGGTTTTCGAAAGTAAAAACTCTAAACCCCAGAGCAGGTTTAGTCACAGAGGGGAGACAAACCCCGAGATAAGTAAGTCCCCAACAGGGGCCCAGCTAGAGGGCAAAAAATTTCCGGGGGAAATTTTAATAAAAATATCCCCAAAGTGTTTTTTGATTTTTTGTGCCGTAGAAAAGGGAAAAAATATAGGAAAGTGCCTAAAAGGGGGTTGGCAATAGGAATTGTCCAAAGATAAATGAAGATTTTAACAAGGGAAAATTAAATTTAAAATTAACAAATCTAAAGAACGAAGAGTTTGGGGGGGGGGGGCTCGAGTTTGAAGGGTTTTAATTTATTGCGATTTTTAATTGAAAAAGTTGGCCACGGCAAAAAAAACAGCAAAACCCTACGTTCCTCGAAAATACATGCTAAAAGGGTTTAAATAATGGGAGATAAAAAAACTGCATTAAAATATTCCCAAAAATTAAAAAATTTCATTCAAAGTAATTTGGGATAACCAGGGGTAAAAAAAGTTAAAGAACCCTTTTTTTGAGAAAAAATTTGAGGGGAAAAGGGGAAAGTTAGCTTGCCCATTTAAGGAAAGTGGGCTTAATTTGGGAAAAGGGGAAATTTTACAAGACAGTTTTTAATAAGAGCAATTGGGTCCCCTGGTTTTTATTTGTTGAGGGGTTTTTTTGTTGGGCCCTCCGTTTTTTTTTAGCTGGGGCGTATTATCTATTTTTTTTTTTTAAATTTTGTGAAGTATTTTAAAATTTTTAAAGGGGGATAAAATAAAAAGAAGGGGGGAGGGGAAATTTTTGTTGCGATTTAAGGAAAAATGGGGGCCCTTTTAAATTTGGCCAAAAGGTGAATTTTTACAGAGATCATTTTTAAAAAGATGCAATTGGGGTTTCCCTGGTTGATTTTTTTGTTTTTTTTTTTTTGTTGGGCATCGTTTTTTTTTGGGGCTGGACTTTTTTATTCTATTTTTTGGGAAATTTTGGGGGAAGTATGAACTTTTAAATTTAGGATAGTAAAAGGGGGATAGGAAATTTTTTGGGTGGGGAGTCAGGGAAAAATGGAAATTTTTTGGCATAGGTTTAAATTTTTTATAGAGATCAGTTTTTAATAAGAATTTCAATTGGCCCCCCCATGGGTTTTTTATTTTTTTAATTGTAAATTTCCCCCGGTTTCCGGGCGGTTTGTTCTTGTACAGGGCGTTTATCTATGAAATACAAACAATTTTTTGGTTTTTACACGTAAATAAAAATAAAATCCGATGAAAGGAATGTTTGCAGTTTTTTAAAAAAAGTGGGGGCCCGTAATTTAACTAGGGAGTTTTTGGTGAATTTTTTTGGTTAAAGTTTTTGGGGGGGGGGGGAGTTTTTAACCCGGAAAAAAAGCATGGTTTTATTATTGGGTAAAACAATCTTTTAAACTGTTTTTCCCGATAAATTTTTTGCTATTATGAAAAGGGTTAAAAAATTTTTTAAAGTCCCCAATGATAATGACAAGATTTTACCTTGATTAAATTTTTACCTTTTGGTTTATCCTTTAAAACAAATCTTGTTGGTTTTGTTAAAGGGGTTTTTCAAAACCTTTTTTGGGCCGAATGCCCAAAAAAAAAAACGTTGAGTACAACATGATCGGTTTTTAGGAAAATAACATGTTTAAAAAATGTTTTCCCCCAAAGGTTTTCAAGGTTTTTTGAGCGTAGGAGATGTAAAAGAACAGACCTATCAACCCCGCAAAAGAGGGTTTTGGGGGGGAAGTTAAACGTCGTGAACTCCACATAGCTTTAAAATTTTAAAAACAAGCAACCCGAGGTTTTATTTGTCCCCGCTCATACTAAGATCAAAGTTTTGAGTGCATTTTACACCCAAGAGTATTTTAAATTGTAGGTTTTTTTTTTTGAATTTAAATTTTTAATCCTAATTTTAATAAAAAAATATATTTAACCCCCATCTAATAAAAAAAAATGTTTTCCTTGGTCCCAAGTATTTAAAAGTTTTGGGGGCAAGTAACTATTGGTCAATAGTAAAGAAGTGACTCCCTGCCCAAAGTTTTTTTAACTTTTTGGGTAAAAGTGGGCCCTTTAATTTAAATAGTAAATTTTTAAAATTTGTGTCAATTGCCCCCACAAAAAAATTTTAGGGATCATTGGGGGAAAAATAAACGAAATTCCCCCCATCTTTTTTTTTTATATTTTTATTGGGCCCTTAATTTTAAATTAATTTTAGTATTCCCAAAGAAACCTAAATGAAAAGGGAAATACTAAAAATTATAAGAATTTCATTTAATGATTACCCCATAACTTTCCCTTTAAAAGCCCCCCCGCAAAATTTCGGTCCCCAAAAACCCCCCCAAAAATTTGGGCGAAAAGGGGAAAATTGGGGAATTTAATTTGGCTTAAAAGGTCAGCGGGCCCGTCCCCGACGGCTCTAAAAACACTATTTTTTTTCAAAGTAAGGAAACCTAAACTATAATTTTTTTCCCAAAGCTTAGTCAGCCACAAATTGTAACAAAAATTCCCTGTTAAAAGGACCTTCAATTTTTACTTTTAGTTTTTTTTTTTTTAATATCAAACAAAAATAAAAGTGGGTAACATGTCCCCAACCCACTATAGTGTTTGGGATTTTTTTAAGTAAGGTTTCAACCCCCAAAATGAAAGGGTTTCGAAAAAAAAGGGGCCTGGGGGAAAAGTGACATCATAGTGCGAATTTTGTGAGAGCAGGGGGGTTTTGGGCAGGACAGTCCCTGTCGGGGGGGACGGTGGGTTTTTGGGGAGTCGCAGAATCCCGGGCCCCCCCAAAAGCCCGACCCCGGAAGAGGTTTCCGCGAAAAGTGTTGTTGAACCTTCTGCATTTTTTTTCATGTGATCAATAGATCGGCAATTTTTTAGGATGAAGCTTTTAATTAGTCCCCCCTGGATTTAATTAAAACGATTCTCGACCTTGGCCCATGGAACGGCTTTTTCCAAAAAGGTTTTTTCATAGGGGGGAAGGCCCCAAATGTTGTTTATTTTTGCTGGATCTCGTGCCATTTCGAGGTTGTTTTTCCAAAACCCCGACAAACCTAACGGGGGAATTCCCTTTTTTAAAGGGCCTCGACGCCGGGGGAAGTAGCTGACCCAAATTTAAAGAAAAGGAAGCGAGGGCCCTTTCACCCCTCCCCATTCCAACGCCACAGAAGTCTAAAACACGACAAAATATCCCTCCCCCCCTCGTCACACTTACCCCCCCCATAAAGACACATCCAAAAACCCCCCCCTCGCATCGCAACCGGAAACCCTTTCAAATCAGCGAACCTTTAGTCACAATAAACCCCATGAGTATCTTTAAAAAATATCTTTTCCTAAATGTTTTTTTCCAAAAAAAAAAAAAAAAAAAAAAATTTTAAAATTTTTGGGGTTTTTAAGGGGGAAATCAACCCCCCAGGGGGGATCTAACCTGGGGGGGGGTTTCCCCCCCCCGTTTTGGGTTAGGCAGGGAGGGTAAAAACGGGATTTCCCGTATTGTTTTTTTTTTTTGGGAAATAACCCCCAATATCAAATTTTTATCTCCCTTTAAATTCCCCAAAGGAATCCTAATACTTTTCATTTGGTAATAGAAAAAAACCCCCCTTCCCCGAAAACAAATTTTTTTCATTTAAGCTGTAAAAGTTTAAAAAGCCCAAATTTCCCTGCGAAAACCAAATGAGCTGAGACCCTTTTGGCAAATGCAGTTCTAAAATCTTTTACAGGGGTTTGGGTTAATTTTTGTTTTTATTTTTTGTCATTTTTTGGTTTGGGTTGAATTTAAATTTGGGAAACGTCCCTTGGGAAATTTTTTTTGTTGCTACCTTCTTTTAAAACCCCCTGTTACTACCAGTGTCCCCCCGATTGGGGGTTAGACCCCCCGGGATTTTTAATAATTGGCCCAACCCCCGAGAATTTTTTTTAAAAAAATATTTTTGAATTTTTTTAAAATTTTAATTTTGGCGCAAAATTTTTTAAATTTGGTTTTTGATCTGAGTAGGGGGAAGAATTGCGATCCGTCCCCGGGGAAACCCCTTTTTTTTGGGGATCTTCCCCCTGTTGGTTTTTTCCCGTGGGGGGATATGTTTAAAATTTACCTTTTTTTCCTGGGATTAGTTTTGGTTGGGGGATTTTCGTTTTTTTTGTTTTTTTTTTTATCATTTTTTTTTTACCCTTTATGGGTTTTTTGGATCCATATACATAGATGCACGGTACAGTAAGTTAAATTTTCCTTTTTTTTTTAAAAGTTTTTTTATACAGAAATTTTCTATATAAAGGCCTCCCCGGATCAAAACCCCGCTCTTTTTTTTTAGTTTTTTAAAAATTTCATTAATTGTGTGTGCTACCCCATATTTGTATCCCTCCCAAAATAATGATTCGAAAAAAATCCAAAGGTAAGCAATTTTTTTTGGGTGTTTTTTAAAAAACCCGTGGGGAATCTCTTATCACTCCCCAGTGGGGGAAAGGGTGCAGAGCTTTTAAAATTTGGGGGGCATTTAAATTTTAAATTTTGCTTCCCCCAAATTTAAAATTTTCCCTCTACTGTAACTCCAAGAAAACCCCTGGGTTTTTGAGTCGTGGGTATTTTGAAAATTTTTTTTTTCCATCTCAAGGTTTTTTTGGGAGTTTGTTCCCAAATTTTGGTTTTTTTGGTATCCTGGAACTGGATGAAATTTTTTTTTTTGATATTTTCATTCCTATTTAAATTTTTTTTGTAAGCCAAAGTTTGGAATTTAAAATTTTCTGCAAGTTTTTGGGCTCCCTAACTAGTTTTAAAAAACCCTTTTTCTATGATAAAAAAGCGTGGGTATCGTCCCGCAAAAAGGATCCCCTTTTTATATTTCCATAAATTTTTTTAGATCATTTTTTGTATAAAAAAAAAATGGAGGGGGCTTTGCCTGGTGCCTTGAGGCACTCCTTTCTTTTGGTTTTTTTAACCCCCCTCTGAGTAGATT
The DNA here is from genome assembly GCA_024449915.1 of Sweltsa coloradensis. Lineage (NCBI taxonomy): Eukaryota > Metazoa > Arthropoda > Insecta > Plecoptera > Chloroperlidae > Sweltsa > Sweltsa coloradensis. The sequence goes on from JAMZAV010005512.1 coordinate 57,104, forward strand.
TCCCGAACAACCCTTTCCTTTTTTCCCTCCCTTTATTTCCTAATTTTAGTTTTTTTTTTTTACGCTTGGGGTTTTTTTAAAGATTTGGAAAAACCCTTTTATGCAGTAGGGTCAAAGCCATACATTTTTTAATTTTTTTTAATATATCCCCCGTGATGAAAAACAGTCAAAGGCCCTTTCTTTTTGTCCCCAAAAAAGCCAAGGGGATACTCCCCTTTATCCCTGGCTTTTTGGGGAAACTAGTTTTTTTTAGTTCTACTAAATGCCCGTGATTGGTTTTTTTATTTTTTTTAAAACCATTTTGGGGGGTTTGAAGTATTTTTGGGTTAATTTTTTTTAAGAAAGTCCAAATAATCTTTTTTTTTAAATATTGTCTCTAGAATTTTTTGATAGGCCCAATACTGGGAAAAATTGAGATGGGCCCCATAATTGTTTTTATTTTTTATTAAATCAAACTTTTTTTGTGTTTTGGGGTTTTGGGGCAACAGAGAGTTTTCCCCTTTTGTCTGGAAAAGTTTCCTGTTGTTAGGGATGATTAAATATTGGACTAAGGGCCCTTTTATTATTTTATTACTTTTTTTTATTAAATATTGTAGGGTTTTTTATCCCACCCAACTGAAAAGACGTGTTTTTTTTTAAACTACGGACAATTTTCCCACTTAAATTTTTTTTTCAGTTACTTTTAGCAAATGGCCCTAGGGGTTTTTTTTTTTGGTTTTTTGATGTAAATTTTTATTATCTCAAAAAGGGTTGTTAGGGTAAAATAATGTTGTTTTGGGCTGGTTTTCCAAACCCCTACCCGTTTTTTTTTAGCAAAATTTTAAAAAAAAACAGGTTTTAAAAACATTTTGCTTAAATTCCTTTTTGGGGTTTTTCCCACCCCCAAATTTTCCGGTTTTTTCTGGAAAATTTTTATAAATTTCCCTTTCCCAATTTTTTATTAGGTTTTTTTTTTTGGGGAAACTTTTTAATGTGTTTTTAAATTTCCCTTTCTATTTTTCCAGTTGGGTTTACTTTTATTTTTAGAAGCATTTATAAATTTGTTGTTGGAATTACATTTTGCAATTTTTAGGTCTTTCCTATATTTTTTTAAGAGTTTGATACTTTGCTTTGTCTGAATAATTATCTTTTGATTTTTAATTTGCTGGTGTATTTTGTTTCCTTTTGTTTTTTAGTTCGCAGTAATCCATGTTTATTTACATTTTTAAATTGTTTTGTTTTGTTGGAAAACAAGCCTAAAAATTGATTTTAAATGTTTGCAGGAATGATTTGTTTTTGCTGTTTGTGTATGTTGCTGTTATTACTCCGTCCCACATTTCATTTAGAAGATACATGTGGAACTGGTCTAAGTTTTCAGGGTTAAATGACCTTTTATGTATTTTCCCGGTAAATTTGGGGTTGTCTTTTTTAAAATGTCATTTGTTAGTGTTATGGTCCCGCGCATTGTGATCTGACAGGGTTGTATTAAAGTTATGTGCTGTTACATCTAGTTATTATTGACGTTAGTTATGATGTTATCAATCAGTGTACTATTTTTTCCTGTGCATCGTGTCGCTGTTTTGATTGTGGTATACAGATTAAAAGTTTTTAGAGTCTGTTCAAATTTTTTTTTTTCTACTGTGTCTTTGAGCATCCACGGAACAGTTTAATGGATAGATTGCAGAAAGATTGCCGGCCTTGCTTGCATAGTTTGTCACTTGCTTTTGTTGTCCGAAGTAATCCAAAGTTTGTCCGAAATTTCATTGTTGTTACGCAACAATAGATAACCAAAATTAGAATCGGGTCCTATGCTATGAAAGTTGCTAACTTTTATTGGCAAGTAGCCTAGTTCAGAATGTTTAACATTTTTGGGGTGTTGCTGCGGGTGTTGAGCAACTCAACTTGATCGTTTGGCGGGCAGTCGGCAATATGCATGTTATCAAATGCACATCCAACTCACAGCAACATTATTGGGCAGCTATATTGATCGTTTGGTAGCCGCTTTACAGACTAGCTAGGCCTACGCGTTAAAACTAAAACCTTACGTGTTATGTATTTGTATGGATCCGCCTTACACAAACACAAAGCTTGGGCCTTAAGGCCGGTGCACAATTGCCCGGTAATGATAACGTTACCGTTAACGATAACGGGAAGAAAGTTGAATCACACGTTAACTTACGACACGATGCACAATAAAGCTTCCCGTTGCCGGTCGTTCCCGTATCCCGGCAACGACAACGGGAACATCACCAAGTTTTAACTTTCCGTAACGTTCCCGTCCAGTACCTTACCGGAACCAATCAGAATCAAGATGTCCACGGCCTGTTAAAAGTGTACAATAAATGTATCAGCTGGTAGGTATTTCAAAAAGGGTGTGGTGTATGTTATTTACCAGGTGTACCAAATATGTGCAACAAATTAATAACAAAAAATTGCATGTTAACCAACCTCACATTTTATTTCTTACCGTCCGCTTCACGGGCTATTGTGCATCGAAGACCTTAACGTTACCGTCTTCCCGTTATTGTTGTCGTTCCCGTTCTCGTTACCGGGCAATTGTGCATCGGCCTTTAGCCCTCAAGATGATAATAAAGGCCTAGCCTAGCCTAGCCCTAGACCTAGGCTTTGGGATATAACCCTAGGGACCTAGGCTTGTAGGTAGGGCCTAGGCCTAGTAGGCTGCCGGGACCCCAGCTTAGGGCTAGGTAGGTGGTCCTAGGCCCTACCCTATAGGCATAGGCCTCAAAGCCTAGCTAGGCTAGGCTAGGCCTAGGCTAGCGCATTAATTACAAAGTTCCTTACAACATTACTTACCTGAACTGAAGAAAAATTATTGCAAATTGGGACACTGAGCTTAGGTAGAAAACGCGACCAACTTATTCGTAGTGCCATGCTGCTTTTTGTTGTCCACAGTCCGACGTACGTACCGCACAGTGGTCAGTGACCACGTGACATTCGAGTTCAAAGTTAACACCAAAGCCAAAACTACACGATGTTCACAACACACGCGGCGATTTTACACGGTGCAAGGAACCCAATAAACGTATGAAGGACTGCGTTTGTCCGTTATTCGAAAGGTTGGTGATCCTGCTCCTGTTGTTTTCCCACGCGTTCGTTTATTTTTCTGTGGTCCTAGGCCTACCTAGGCTGGGCCTAGACTATTTTAGAATTATTAAAGTGAAACAGGTCAAGTATTTTTTCATAATTTGTCTGTTTTAACTTTTAATTTGGGCCTAGGCATAGGGGCTAGCCCTACTTGTGCTGTCAAGAATGAAAATTTGTTTGGGCAGCCAGCTTACCTAAAAAGTGTCTTTTAGTAGGCCTAGCCCTAGTATTGGAAGGCTAGGGAGGTAAAGTTAGGTCAGGACGTAAAGTTTGGCTAGGGCTTAGGCCCTACTAGGCCTAGGCGTAGTTTGACGTCGATACCTGCTGCACATACGTCTAGACCCTTAGCCCCGCTAGGCCTAGGGCTAGACTAGGGCCTTGTGTAGGCCTATGAACCTACACAAAGCTAGGGGCTAGGTCGTAGGGTAGGGCCTATCTAACCTCAACCTAGCTGACTTTGACAATAAATATGCCTTTCAAATTAAGATTGAAGAAGAGTCGGCAATATAACGTTGTATCCAAAAGTCTATTTGTCATATGCGTTGAGCTACTGGACAGCAATTCAATAGAATGCACTCTATCAGCGGACAGTAGCGGCCGGGAATGTCTTGACAGCGTCTGTCAGCGGCTGGGCTTGCAACAGGTAGGCATAGGCTAGGCCTAGGCCATAGTCTTAGGATAGCGCACTCTCGGCTACCTTTACATAATATTAATCCTACGCCTGGGCCGATTTAAAACTTAAACATGGTGCTATTTAATTTCAGCCAGAGTTCTTCGGTCTCCGCTACATATCTCGTCATGGTTCCCCTCATCTGCGTTGGGTGGAAATGGATCGGCCTATCAAGAAACAACTTGACAGACATGCAAGGGAACTTAATCTTTTACTACGTGTGATGTATTACGTGTCTGGAGTTACGCTACTTCAAGATGAAATGACTCGGTAAGATGTTTAGGCCTACCTGTATTGCGTAGGCCTGGTCATGAATATTGTGTAGGCATGTCCTGGACCTATTGTGAGAGACCCTGAGATATTCGGCATCCGAACGACATGTAGATGGTAGCACTGTCGGCGCGCTACGTCACAACATGGCTGTCGTAATTGTGATTCCGGACTGAAGGGCACGCCCTACTCTTTCTGTTGGTGTTCCCCAACGTTAGAAAAGTAGGTTAGGGGGGAGGGGGGCAAAGCACATATATTTTACAATTATTGTTATATTATGATTATTATATTATATTACATGATGATTATTGATTCATAGCAATTGTTGTAAAAGCTTGACCCCAGACGGGGCAATAACTACCTACCCTATGTCCTTAAAGCGGGCTTATGCTTAAAAACCTTAGGGTATATTCATTATTATTAAAAATTACCTATTAAAACATACGCGCTTTGCGCCCCTCCCTCTCACTCCCCCTAACCTACTTTTCCCCTAATATCGCAGAGTTGAAAAGTTGGGGAACACCATCCGAAAGAGTGCTGACTGAAGCATATATGGCGCCAACGTGTGTCAGTTACGCTGGTTACGAAAATTCAGGGAATAGGGACCTACTTGCAATCTGTTCACTCTTATTTCCCTTTCACGCACACGCATTAAATAAGATGTATATTTGGTAAACCTGTAGTAGAGCAGACGTGGGTATTATAGCGGCTAATACTCCACCTACAAAACCTTTAACGTTGCTGTTTTAAATCTAAAGTACCTTCTAAACCTTTAACGTCGCTATTTTAAGCGAAAGTACTTTTCCGTTGAAAGTCCTTTATAAATAATTAAAATAGCGACGTTAAAGGTTTTGTAGGTGGAGTATTAGCCATACCCACGTCCGCTCTACTACAGGTTTACCGTATATTTTCATCTACGATTTGCATATTTTATGCTCTTACGCTAGCCTACAACCACAAGTAGGCTTTGTTGCATCAGCATAGGTAGGCCAATACCTAGGCATACTATAACCAAAATTGTACCTACCTAGATATTCCTTCCTATTCCTATATTTCTGAATGGGATTGGGACGAATGAAATGTAAAATATTATATATAATCCTGTCAAATAAGAATTTTTGGAGGAAAAAATTGCGATGTCGCTGAATTTTTGCAGAGACCTTCCTTAAATGATACTTATCAAGATATTAAAACTCCCCTACAATCGGACTAGAGCTTCGGCCGCCATATTGGAAAATGGCGGCCAAAAGGTGTTTGTTATCGAATATCTCCAAATTGGTTTGAGATAGACAAAATATCTCAATGGCAAAAATATTTCCCATTCAATTCCCTACAAAACAGGTGTCTTCTATAGTTTTGGTAGGGACAACGATTACGTCACAAAATCATGGTTTATCTGTTGCTTATTGGAGTACCAGCTTATTTCCAAATTTTCACGCCCAGCATCAAACAATGCCCGGTAAATCCGTAAGAAATCGATTTAAATACAAAAGGACTTTTGTACGGGGTTCATGAAAGCTTCCATTAGTATTTTAAAAAATCAGTTCTGCAAAATCGGATTTTGCATTTACTCGGAATTTGGATTTTTCCATTGTTGGCATTTCCTAAAAAATGCCATATTTTACTGACCATTATTAAGCACTAAATAGCATTTGAGGAAAAATTCTTTCTACGCCAATTGAAATGACTTAAATAATGATCCGATTACAACCAAAGTTTAAATCCAATATGGCTGCTAATTCCTTATATTCACAATATGAATACTGTTTTTGTGCTGTTTTTACACTCTTTTTGTTACATAATTCACTTTGATGTTGTGGATGTTAGGAATTAGCAGCCATATTGGATTTAAACTTTGGTTGTAATCGGATCATTATTTGAGTCATTTCAATGTGCGTAGAAAGAATTTTTCCTCCAATGCTATTTAGTGCTTAATAATGGACAGTCAAATATGGCATTTTTGAGGAAATGCCAACAATGGAAAAAAACAAATTCCGGGTAAATGCAAAATTCGATTTCGCAGACCTGATTTTTTTAAAATACTAATGGAAGCTTTCATGAAACCCGTACAAAAGTTCTTTTGTATTTAAATCGTTTTTTTACGGATTTACCGGGCATTGTTTGATGCTGGGCGTGAAAATTTGGAAATATGCTGGTACTCCAATGAGCAACATATAAACCACGAATTTGTGACGTAACCGTTGCCCCTGTCAAAACTATAGAAGACACCTGTTTTGTAGGGAATTAAATGGGGAATATTTTTGCCATTGAGATATTTTGTCTATCTCAAACCAATTTGGAGATATTCGATAACAAACACCTTTTGGCTGCCATTTTCCAATATGGCGGCCGAAGCTCCTGTCCGATTGCAGGGGAGTTTTAGTATGTTGATTAGTATTATATAAGGAAAGTCTCTGCAAAAATTCAGCGACATCGCAATTTTTTCCTCCAAACGTCAATATATGATCTTATTTGACAGGATTAATAATAATATCAGTCTTTTTTGTTGTTAGGCATAGCCTATATTAATATGTTTGAGAGTAAGAATATCCAGAAACTAATTCATAAGCAGGTTATTAATTATTATACCCTATGGTATGTACAATTTTGTGAAGTTCTACTATTTAAGTAAAGTTGCCCGCCGATATTGGTATTGGTCAAAGGAATTATTACCGAATTTGCATTAAAGTCGATCGATGATAACTGCGCATCCTTCAGATTCCAAGTAGGCCTACTGCAAGATGAGATTGAGCTTGTGAGTATTGCAAAAAACTTTTTGGGCCTAACAGTACTAGTTTTTTATATTGCGTTTTGAAATGCGCTGGAATTCCCTATCTTATGCATTGTAGATGAACAAAAACCTACACTTTCAATCGCATATCGTTGCGTAACATCGTGACCTGTTAATGAATATTAACAAATTTACATGCAAAATGTAGATAATTTCACGACTAACATTATTTGCTTTTGAAAATGTGGTCAAACGGGGTTCGTTTTCGAGATATTTGAGATGTTTGGTCCAACTTCAACTCGTACGGCCGAGCGATTACAAGAATTACGGCAACAGCGCCGTGACGTCGCACGCTGTAGTCGGCTGTCGATGACGAGAGACAGGGGTGGGTGTGGCCTACACCTTCAATGCCTATTCTGCTCGCGGCTCAGCATTCATATCAATATTTAGTTATCTGCTGCTCTAATTTGTAAACCAAATAGATTAGGCGGTAGACTAGTAGACAATTATGTGAACGTACTTATTGTTTATTTATTTATATTTATATTTTATTTGTTTATATTATTTATTTATTCCATTTTAATTTCATCTATAAATCTACGAGCATGCACGGGAGATTGCAAGACATGCTTGGGGCCTTGGTACATTTGCTAAATTAGGCCTAGATGAGACCACTTTCAAATCCACCTGTTCTTACCAAGAGATTACCAACAGAGGCTGTGGCAAATATACATAAAATATAAAAAGAAAAGAAAAGAGTACGTAACTTCCACGAAAAGATTACACAAATTGAATCTATCACGGATAAAGATATAAATAATTATTATTTCCGGAAAAACAAAAGGAAAAAAACCGCACAGGGAAGGTCTTGAACCGGGTACCTCTTGCATGCTACGCGAACACGCTGCGCTCATGCCACTCGAGTCCACGGCTCTGGGCAGCTCAGATGAATACTCCTGCAGACAGACGCGGGGCGTTTGAGGGACGCTAAGAAAAACCGAGCGTAAAAGCTCATTGTTTGCAATGCGGGCGCTGTTTACACTTGCAAATCAATCAGCCAATGTTTCTTTGTCGTAATACACAGCCATATTCTGCAGATGTACGCAACTACTATTTATTTGTATATAATATAAGCTTAACACCAGCTAGTTGCCAAGTCAACATGTGGTTATTTGCTACAAGAAAGGTAGAATTAAAATTTTAATTTGTGGTTTTGACTATCTTAATGTCGATGAAATACATATATATAGAGAATTTATGTTCGTTTTGCATTTCTTCACCATTTCTTACTCAAGTGCTACAAATATTTATACATCGATTATTGTATAATATTTAGTTTTATGATTGTGCCTAGCATGATATACTACTGGAGTCAAAATACAACACGCGCATTTAGAACAGAACAATATTATTATTTACTTTGTATAAAATACATAAATTGATGAAGTTGTGTTGAATACCGTTTTAAATAATACTAGATGATGATAATATAGATAAAAGTATTATTTTAAGGTGTTTTAAGTTTATTTAATGTTAAAGAAATTGTGGTTGGATAGGGTAGTTCACTTCATCGATCGACTTTAAGAATTATTAATTAATCTTTTGCAATTATTCATAGACTTCAATGTGTCTCTGATGTTAATAACTGAGGAGAGCTTTCTGCTTAAAGTCTATAGGCCTACGTTTTAAAAATCTAAAAAAAATGTCTAGCTACTATGAAGTAGGCCTACCATAGGCCTATTTATTTACCATTCCTAAAATTGTGTGTAAATATAGGCATTCCATTGAAGATATTTAAGATATGAGCTTAAAAAGTGATATGAATTACTAACTTCAATTCTATAACTTTTGTGGCTGGACAGTATTTTTGGTAAATATTTGTAGGGAATCAAAATAATTTGATAGAAACCAAAAAAATTGAGATTGTCAGTTCATTGGCATTCACTTGGTATTGTGCCCTACTCATGAAGAGAGCCAAACGCACACATAAAAAATAGGCTAGTATTTTATTCCAAGTTGATGGTCTATACTGCAGGTCACCCTATTGCGGTCTACAATGGGTCATGACTCATGACTAACAAACCAAGTTTAACAAAGATCATATCAACAAAGATCATCAATAAAGGCACATTTAATAATACTGCACAACCTGTTTAAGAGTGTTTGTATGTAGGTATTACTGGATCATGCAAGTGGTCCACTACATCCACAAATATCTTCACATGACCCACTTTATTCTTCAGAACACATAAGAATGCCACGGACCAGCACTTTGGCCACCAGTTAGGAAATAGAAACACATGACAGTTCTCTAGAACAAACAACATTTGGCATTAAAACTGCATTTGAAAATAAAAACAACTTAGGCCTATTGTAAATGTTTCGGTTAACTGGAGGACTTTAAGAGTCGTGCAAAAAGTGCAACATATAACGTAGACTTAACTTGATGTAGTAGTAGTAGGTTTTATTTCCAATACAATACAATCATGTTACATACATTTAACATTTGACATTGCAATTTTTGACCCATCAATCTTCCGTGGAGGATTACTATAATAAGGTATTTGGAAAAATATTTGAATATAAAATAAGTAAATTATTATATAAAAATAAACTAGGTAAGAATATAATACAATGAAATAGAGAAAAATAAAATGAATAAAATAAAATAAAAATTGACAAACATCATAGGCCTACTTAAATTTTTAATTTGAGACTGAAATATAATTTTAAAAAAACACAAAAAAAACATATTATATAGGCCTAGTTGTGTCGTCTCTTGGTTGTAACCTGGGAATGTTAATATATTTTTTACAGTTAGGTACTTTTTATTTTTGTAGGCCTAGGCCTATATGTTTTTGTCTTCCAGGTATTCTTTTACTGAGTAATATGCTTTTTTTAGGAGTATTGATTTTGGATTTAGTTTAAAAGTGTTTATGTTCGCTCAAAACACTGGCATCGAGGTTGGCAGCAATTGTTTGGAAAATTTGAAATGAACAATTCCAACAAGAGAACAAGTCAACTTCTCAAACTAATTTAGAACCAAGTCCTTTTGCTAGTTTTTATCATGAAGTTATACTTTCGCGACCCGATATAATTGAAAAAAAAAATTATAACATTGATGGGATTAAAATTCTTCCACAGTGACGACGCTACGTAGGGAATTAAAGAATAATAAAAATTATTCACCACTACGACACGACGGAATATTAGGGTTGCCATTCGTCTCGAAAAATCGGAATTGTCCCGATTTTGAACTCTGTAGGCCTATATTTTGTGTCCCGGAAATTTTGGAATGTCCCGATTTCCAAATTCTAGTCCTACCGTTGTTTTTGAAAGAATGACAGTTCAAATGTGGCATTCTCATTAGTTCTGTAAGGTCAATCCTCCTTGTGCAATTTATAACTTTAGCCTAAGGGTGTAAATTGCACAGTTCTATGATTATTTGAAAGTAATTTTAAGTTGTTGGCTGGAATAAGTTCCTCACAAGAAGATAATCAGCTTGAAGACAGGCCTATGGAAATGGAAGTTACAGAATAAATTGTGTACCTGTTTAAAAACGAATAGAACACTGTAGTTTGTTTTAAACTTGGCGGTACCTCTAGTTCCTATACCCAACCCAACCCAACATCACCTTATTTTATAAAATTGTGTATTCTATCATCATTACAAACATGAAAAATGTAATGCTTAAAAACAAAGTTTTCTGGTCACTTTCGTCGAAAAAGTCACACAAAAAAATCGCTGGGGCTTTGCCCCAGACCCCTTACTGTCCCCTGAGTTCCTACCAATGTCCTGAATTTCAATCTGGGAAATATGGCAACCCTACGAAACATCCCGTCAATGTTATAAATTTCTTCAATGAAATATAGCCTAATCGGCCTATTAACATCAACAAATTAGGCTAGTTAATTTTTGGGTTCATGTAAATTGTCAACTTTGGCATGTATGTGTGCTTTTCTAGGCATATTTCCGCTTTCATTGACTTTCTAAACTGACCCCATGTAGGCGATAATTTGTACTTTGTGAGTTCTAACAAAAACGTTCCATTTTAGATATCAATTTGAATTAGTAGGGTAGGGCATACAAAAATATTTAGACGGCCATTGTTGGTTGCCTGCTGGAACTGGTAATACGAGAGTGTTTTGGGCAGCTTCTGTATCAGGCTGCCTGCCCACTTGCGCAGTATGACCAACCCGGTTGAAGCGCCCTAGTTTCTCACTTGGTTCTTTGCAGGTATCATTACTTCTTGCAACTAAAGATGGATGTGATTGAGGGCCGAATGCACTGTGATCCAAAACAATCGGTTCTTCTCGCCAGCTACAGCATGCAGGCTGAGTTTGGAAACCATGACCAGGAGAGGCACACGGCAGAGTACTTAAAGGAGTTTCTAAATCTCTTTCCAAAGGTAAAATAAAATCATTAATAATATACCTAAATGGTTTTAAAATGTGGCCTATAGGGAACCAAAGTGGGCGTTGTCCGGTTCTCTCCGGTCAGCGTGGTATAGGCGATTAACCCGTACTAAATGTTTCGCAAGCGATAGCGCGAGAACCAGACCACGGACCGGAATTATATTCATACTGTAAGAAACTATAATCTTTCCTCTTTGCGTGGGTATACATAACTCTGCTCTATCACAAATATTAATGACATTTGTTTTGAGTTGAAGTGAACTCTACATTTACACTGTTGCCAAACCTTCCAAACTGCTCATGAAAAAGCACGTAAAAATATTTTGTCCGTGGCATCAGCATAACATTTGGTATCCGACTTGCTTTGTGGCTACTGTGAGGTCACTGGGTTGTACTAGATTATACATTACTAATAAAATATCTTTTAATGTGCCAACAAAATTTTGAATGCGAAGTACATTTAGCAACCATGGACAGGCGCGTGGTATGCGAGGATGCCACAGCTGCACACAACGTGGCTGCGTCTCGCTTAGGTTGCCGCTCAGTCAGAGTACATTTGCGACAGCGCGCAAACATGGGTCCATTTAACTAATAATAGTTTGAATTTAGGAAGCGTCATCGAGCAAAGTAGAATGCCATCATCTTCTTCACAAAATTATGCATCTCGTGATGTTATTGGTTTAGATTTCTTTTGCGCGAGTCAAAAGATACGGCGAGTTACATTTTCGTACCATGCTAATTCTTATGGGCGCTGAGACCAGAGAGAACCAATTTCCTTCCCGCCTTCAAAACTTAGGTTCCCTATAGCAAAATAAAATATGCAATAAAACGATGTTTTCGTTTAATGACCCATACCTCTACCACAATTGAGCACTTTAATGGTGTTTTCCATTGGCCGCACTCAGGTCGCACTAGTGCGCCCTAGTGCGCACTGGATTGCCACTTGTCTTTTCATTTGTTCAGTTTTGTAATGTTATTCAAGTGGAGGTTGACAACAATGACATCTCTGCACTCGCCGAGTGCATGCCAATGGAAAACGCCATAAGATAAAATTCAAACACTTAAATTCTGTTTTTTTTTTAGGTATTTGCTAGCCTATCATCAAAATCCATATTTTACTTTTATTGACACACTTAATTAGTAATTACTAATTAGGTATCGATTGATTGATTGATTGGATATTGCTTAACGTTTCATATTCATGCACTGTGGCTAATCGAGACCAATTAGGTATCGAGGAATTGAATTCAAATAACCTATTGTTCATGACATTGACACTACAATTTTTTTTGTTTTGCTTATTAATGTTTTTCTTTTACAGCATTTAATAGAACAGGGCCACATGGAGAGCCTGGCTGAAGCTGTTGTATGTCAGCATGCTGCATTGGTAGGCTTGTCGCAAGGCACAGCAGAAGAGTATTACATTCTAGCTGCTCAGCAATTAGATGGGTATGGCCAAGAAACATTTATTGCCAAGGATGAGTCTAGTGCAGAAGTGATCATTGGAGTTTCTCTCTCGGGAATTGTCGTCGGCTATGAGAACACACAATCCTCCAAGTTCTATCGATGGAAGGATATCACAAATGTAATCAATCATAAACGCACATTTGGTATAGAATGTCAGGTTTCCGAGGAAACTGTGCAATTCCAGTTTCCTGATCCACAATCGGCAAAATACGTCTGGAGAATGTGTGTTCATCAGGCAAGTATAACATAGCCTAACAATAATGTTTTAACCTTAGCTACTCATGCTTTTTGTATGGTGGAAAAAGATTGATAGGAACCAACAGCTTACCTTTGAAGAGTTTGGCAGCCATGATGTAGCTAGACATAGAAATATATTAAATATGCTACACAGAAATATAGGCTACACTGTACATGAAAACATGTAATTGTTTTGGCTCGTACAACCTTGTTTATTCGGCGGTGTAAACAAAATTGTGTTCTTGTTTTTATTTTCTAATACTTCATTGCGTATTTATAATTTATAAGTAGTAGTACCAGTATCTCTTCTCTACTCACTGAGGAAGGTCACGTAGACCGTAACGTTTGAAATGTAGTGTTGTAGGCCTATTTGTTTATTTGTGTTTATGTCTTCTATCACGGCGCGCCTACTCTACTTCAGGTAAGCTGTTGGTCTCCTATCCTTATCTCTACATGTTTCTCACATTATAAGTACTAGTAATTGAAATAAAAATTGAAAAGCACAACTGGGGGGCAAACTAGATTAGATTACCGGTAGATTAGATTAGATTTATTTTGCCACTGTTCAATTACATTTTAGATGGTGCAACAAGTACAACCATTGAAACATTAGCATTGTCATTTGTCAAGTTGTTATAGAAAAACATAGGCCCTACATAGAGTTCCTTACAAACTAGGTATAAAATATAGCTATGATAGGCCTAAACTACTACTAGACTAGTACACATATGCATACAAAATATGTATCAATACAAGACACAACATAATTAATTACCAGTTTTGTTATAAAAAAGCAATTAATCCAATTATACTTAAGCAACAGCCCAATATAACGCTTTTTCTTGTTTTTCAGCACACATTCTACATGCAAAATGAACAGGCATCTGAGCAAAATACAGGAACAGCATTTCACAGCACAGCTGAGGTGAGTAGGGCTAGGCCTACTTTTGTTGTACCTAAAAAAAAAGTAAAGGGAATGCAGGAACTCGGTTTGGTGCATCGGGGGAGAAGACCCACCATTAAAACTCAATTTTATCTATTAGGGACATGAAGATTGTAATATTTCTTCATTGACTTGTATATATTTTGTAACCGTATTGAATTTTCTTGTTCTTGTAGGCCTATGTATTGTGTTCCTTTAGTTAATTAGGCCTAATTTTAAATTGAAATTTTATTGAATAGGTATTATTGAAATTAATGAAATTGCATGTTAAATAGCTTTGAACTAAATAAAGAATTCAGAATTGAATTGAATTTCAAGAATTGTATCAATATCAAGTGTCAACCAAATTATGCAATACACAATTCTTTGCTAGACCTATTATTAATTTTGTGTAGAGTAAAATCTGTATTAAAAATATAGAATTTAAACATATTCGAGTTTACCAAATGTTTGCATTTCTATCTGCGTCGCTTGTTAATCCTTTGTGGTTGGCTTTTGAATGAGATAAACCAATATTGTGTATTCGGATTTAAAAGCAAAGTGGCTGACATCTGGTGAGCGAAGCGCGAACCCGCCGGTGAGTAGATTAGTGAGATATGGCCCGTTTAAGTGATGTTTCCTATGGCACTTGCCAATGGATCACGACTGATATAATAAACACTCAATAAAGACACAATTACACCACAATTTATGAAATTGAGTTTGAAGTCTAGTGGAATATCTGTAGCCACATCGTATACAACCTTGATAGGGAAAATGTTAGTGAAAATAAGCTGTGAAAGTTGACTTCGGGGACGATAAAATTTGAAGTAACCCGGAAGTAGGGTAGGATGTTTTCGTCGGTTTAATCGGGGAAAAAATATTGTAGGGGGGACGTTTAAATAGTATAAGCTTTAATTTTAAACTATCTATGAATGAAATAATAAAAATGGTAAGATTGTTAAATACACGTTGGATGATGGGAGCATCAGTTGTCATTTGAGTCGTTCATTTCAGCCACAAAGTGGCGTGTGTATACCACCCCAGCTTTCAATGTAGGAATTGGTTGTTTTCGTCAGTTAAATTCGTTGAAACAATAACTGTAGGTGTAGGTGAAGTGTAAATAGTGTAACATATGTTAAAACTATCTATGAATGAAATAAAATTGCAAGAATTGTTAAAAAAAACCATGTGATGATCGAGCAATCAGCTTGTTAATGAGGTTCGTTCAATTTCTAGGCTACAAAAGTGGGCGTGTGTATACACCACCACAAGCTCTCAATAGTAGGGATGTTTTGTCAAGTTAAATCGTGAAAAATTCTGTAGGGGAAGTTAAATAGTGTAACATTATATTACTAGGGTGAAAACGCTTAAGTCCCGCCGCGTGTGGATGAGAGTTAATTGGTGCATTGAGCTGCCATGTGTTAGCGTTTTTCGGTTGTTCTGTGGAAAAATCATATTTAAATTAATTTTTTTTTAATAAATGAAATAAATAAAAAAAATTAACTTTATTTTTTTAATTTTTATTTAATAATCAATTGTTTAAAAAAAATCGTAAAATTGAAATTGTATAAGAAATAATTCTCGATTGCGCTCTCAATTAACATAATATATTAATCATAAAAATAAAGGTTCTGCGAAAAAAAATTATTTCCAAGCGGATAAAGAATGTAGGTGTTTTAAGTCAAAGAATTGTTTTAAAAAAGAAAAAACCCGTAATAAAAATTTACGATTGTTATGAAAATATTTTTTCAAGTGCGCTCAAATTTCACAAGAATATCTTAATTCATAAAATAAATGGTGCTGTGCAAAAATCATTAAAATCGGATAAAGCATGGTAGGTGTATTAAGTCGAAGAAATTTTTTAAAAATCGAAAAAAATCGTAAAAGTTGCATTTTCATGAGAAAAAAAACTTCCGATTGCGCTCAAAAACGGGGCAGTTCTAAGTTCAGAGATTTCGAAGGCCTCCATAAAATTTCATCGCAATCGGAGTATCGGTTTAGCCGGAAACGTGGGGACAAAAAAAACAAAAATACAAAAAGAAAAAAAAAAAAAAAAAAAAGAAAAAAAAAAAAAACATCCGGATTTTTTTCTCCAGTGTAGTAGAATGGAATCTTCGCTTCGCTCGATACGCTCGCTACGCTCATCCAAAAACTATCTATGAATGAAATAAAATGCAAGATTGTTAAAAAACAATGTGAGATCAGAGCATCAAGTTTGTCATAAGGTCGTTCAGTTCTAGGCCAGAAGTCGGGGTGTGTATACACACAGCTCTCAATAGTAGGATGTTTTCGTCAGTTAAATCGTGGAAAAAATTATGTAGGGGGAAGTTTAAATAGTGGTAACATTATATTAAAACTATCTATGAATGAAATAAAATTGTAGATTGTTAAAAAACATGTGATGATCGGAGCATCAGCTTGTCATGAGTGCATTTCTAGGCCTCATTACAAATGTGGGCGTGTGTATACACACAGCTCTCAATAGTAGATGTTTTGTCAGTTAAATCGTGAAAAAATTCTGTAGGGGAAGTTTAAATAGTGTAACATTATTATTAAAAACTATCTATGATGAAAAAAATTGCAAGATTGTTTAAAAAACTGTGATGATCGAGGCATCAGTTGGTCATAAAGGTCGTTCATTTCTCAGCCTTAGAAGTGGGCGTGTTGTAATTACACACACCACATCTCATTTGTTGATATTTTTTCGAGCCTGCTCTGGCACTTACTTAATATAAACTAACGTCTGGTCAATACGAATAATATTACATCCCTGGAGAAAAGATTCTGATAACAATCTGAGCACGAAATTTTTCTCAGACAGATCTAGGCGTTCCGTAGGAGGGCCTAGCGCCCTAGCAGCGAGTTTCGAGTTTAGCACCACCAACGACGTACGTTAGTTACTGGGAAATAGTTTTTTTCCGATTAAAATGGGTTAACGAAATGGCTGAGGTCTAGTCTATTAGAAATTACACGGATGCAAGTAAAATAAAATTTCCTATAAATTTTGTCACACATGGCCCGAAAATATCGGTTTTGTAGGAAATCAAATCGGGACCGATCAGGAAAAAGTAGGCCTAATGACTCTTGGAAAAGGAAATAAATATATTTTCATGTGAGTTGGCAGGATGACTTTTGAAACATTCACAACAGGCTCAACTAATTCATAACATTAATTCACATCCTAAATTACAAATCACAACATTCACAACGATTGATTTATTGAGCATTCAAATAGTCAGTTTATACACAACTGCTTAGGGAAGGCCTACTCCTGATGCTACTCCGGCCGGCCATGATGCACGTTACGCCCACCGACAGTGCTGCCCCTGGATTTCACTTTAAACGCGTATAAGTTAAGCGGCTCAAGCCCACCATTCACTTGGATTTTCTTAATGGAGAGCAGCTTCACGACAGTTGCGCGAGTTATCTATCTCTACTAGGCATGGCATTGCCGCATTGGGTAGTAAAACTTGAAACCAGTTCAAGCCTCTCTGAAATCCCAGATCCTGTTTCTCTGTAACAAGCTGGCTACTGGTGAGTGACACTGCGCTGCGAGCAGACCATCCGACTCGTAAGATAAGGGGCCCGCGGGGAGGGGTAGATACTAGACAGCCGCGGTTAAGTAACTGACTGCGGGCTTTGTCATAACGGGCTCCGCGGTAATAGACCGCACAAAACATCGCCACAATTTGTGCATTAAAAATGGAGTTAGGTAGCTGTTTTTTTTAAAAGTATGATTAGTTCAGTGGTTAAAGGTTTTGGAAACTTCAACTGTTTTTCCCATCCCTAATATTAATAACAAAAACAGTTTTCACCATGTTGTTGTCCACATATTTCTTTAAGTAACTGACAACTATTATTCTCATATTGTCAGGAGGGTAATCTGACGGAAAGTCGGGAGGAACTGGACAACCAAGACTTGAGAGGAAATGAAGGAGGTTTGCAGTGGAGTGAACCGTTGTCCAGAGTTCCGCACACACCAATTCTCATCGTGTGTCGACCTTACTTCTCCGCCAGACATGGATAAACTCAGGTTAGTGTGAGTTGTGTTAGAGGGAAATAGAAGTTGACTAAGGTGATGATAAAATTTTGTTCACGTTGACACTGATTAATTAGAGCTGATTTCCGACGGTTTGATAAAATGACATCATGGCTGTCGCAATCTTGGTCAAGTAACTTTCTTATTTGAACAAGTGTAAAGTTTACACCTGATTGCAGCGATTGGTTTCAACTATTAATGTTCTCAAATGAATTTCACACATTTATATTCATAGACAGTTGGTCTTTTTTCTATCTTATCATTATTAATTAATTTAAATAACTTTTTATTGTAATTTAATGTTTATTGACGTTGTTTACAAATGAATAACGATGAATTTTAGTAATGAGTGACAATACAACATTTTATAGGCCAAGACCTAATAATGTAATTTAGTAGGCTTATAGGTAGGCCTACCATTAAAAAGACACCTCGGTTAAGAATCTTGCTTGATGACTAACTGATGGATTTTTACATGCTACACTATTTTGTAAGATGTTCTTTTTATCAGGAGTTGGCCTGCAATCATGTAAAAACTTGGGTATATGAACATTTTACATAGACCTACAGAACCTAACTTGCTCACACCTACAGTCGACCCTCCTTAGTACAAATATGAATATCACTATCAAAGAACCCATGAATCAGCAGTCCTAATAAAAATTTTGCTCCATTCCTATAGGCCTAAACTACAAAATTCAATAGATTTGTCAAAAATATATATAGGGCGGAAAACGCGTTGTGTTAGGTGTGTGTGCAATATTATTATGGTACTGAGTTACAAATTTTAATAAAAGAATCAATTTGGTAACTTACATTATTAATTTAGATACAAACTATTGTCAAGTCTTCTCCACATTGCACCTATCCTATCCCCTATACATTTCTCTTCTTGCACACATAGGCCTATCAACTCAAAAGTCAAAATCCCTTCCTTCTCAGATCTCACTGTCGTTTTGTATTGTTCTCCACAACCTACTCTGTTTGGGCAATCTACAGTAGACCCTCGTTAACAGGCACTCGGATAACAGGCAACACATCAACTCAAAAGTCAAAATCCCTTCCTTCTCACTGTCTTTTTTTTATTGTTCTCCACAGCGTACTCTGTTTTTTGGCAATCTACTATTTGAATTGCCACACTCGGCCATTCCTCAAATATAAAAATTGTCCTAAAAAAATTTAGTGAGTTACGGAACATATCCAAACTACGGTACATTACCTATATATTAACATTAAATTACAGATCATGTCCCTACATCAAAAGTAAGGTACTTCTTTTTACAACACAATTTAAATTGCACACTTTTAGTCAATCTACCTTATAACCACTTTGTATCCTTCTACAGGCCTAGTTGTACTTTACAAAATGTCTTTAAGGCTATTCCAACGCGTTTTTCTATTTTCCAAAATATGCTACAAAGTCAAAAATAGTGACTGGCTTTGAAACATGGCTATTTTAGAAAATCAAAAATATTTTTTTCCAAATTTTGCTGATCCGGTACACGGCCAATATAGCACCTCAAAATAATTTCAAAATTCAATCGCCAGGGCACACCATTCAACGAGGCGTATGTTGGCTTGTTGTGACAATTAATTTTCAAACTGTTTTTCTTTGGACTGACTGAGAGACAAACAGATTTATTTTAACAATTGTCTTTTCTGCGAATTTTTTCGTTATGGCGGTTACAAATCGGTAAAAAATACCGCCAAACGAAAAAATTCGCTGAAAAGACAATTGTTAAATAAATCTGTTTCTCTCAGTCGTCCATAGAAACAACAGTTAAAAAATTAATGTCACAAAAGCACAACACCGTACGTTGAAAATGGTGTGCCCTGGCGAATTGAAGGTGAAATTATTTGACGGTGGCATAATTGCCGTTTTGTACCGGATCAGAAAAATGTGGAAAAATATATTTTTGATTTTCTAAAATATGCCATGTTTCAAAGCCACACTATATTTTAACTTAGTAGCATATTTTGGAAAATAGAAAAAACGCGGTGGATATAGCCTTAAACCACACAAATTCATTTATATCTAAAAAAAACAACAATATGGTTAATTGCTGGTTAAAGAATCTTCGGTTGTGTTAACCGCTGGTTGAGAATCACTGGTTACAATTGGCAAACCATGCCATGTGTTCCAGGGCTCTACTCCCGTCATACCGGCCTGCTCCCGACTACGAGACAGCGATGCAGCACAAATGTGGTGCCCTCCCTAGCAGCCAGGTGGGTCTGCTGTACAGCAGCCAGCCGGAGATACACCAGGAGGGCCACTACAAACAGTACCCCGACGTCACTCGGGTGGAGCACACGTACAGTACGCCCGACCTGGACAACCTAGAGAACCACATCCATCTACTACACTTGTACAAACCTCCTCCCCCATATCCTATGAACCGACCTAGCAACAGTACCCCCGACCTGGCGTCCAGGACTCTGTGCACTCCCAGACCCGCCTTCGTCAACCCTCAAGTGAGCGGATCTAGTCCCGACCTCGTCTCCTCTCGTTCTAGTCGCCACCAACAGATGAGCCAACTTCAACACTATCTGGACCCCACGATCGTTCACTCTCAGCAACTAGTTCCGAACCCAGACGCTCATCGAACGTATACCAATCTTGCCGTAATGCTGGAAGCTCAACAACAACCCCATATGATGCACGACTTGCGGCGTGCGTTTTCTACGGAAGATCCAAGTATTATTTATTGTGTGGGTGGAAGGCAAACAGCGCCAACTATGCTTTATCACTCTGTCAACTCGGTTTCTAGTGGTTCACAGTATGTGAGTGGAGCTACGGAACCTATATACGAGAACGTGCCCCTGCCTTGGACGGCCGAACGAGTATCGGCTGTCCCCGACAGAGGGGGTCGAAGTAGGGCTTCGAGTATACAATCTGCCCCCGAAATGAGAAGAACACCTACAGATGGTGTTGCCATACCCGTTGGTGCCAACCTAGAAACTGTTGGAAGTCAAATGCATAACAATGTAGCCGATCGGTTTCTAGGTCAAAATATCCAGGTTGTTCATAACCTAATCCTTCCCCACGAGCTCGCCTCGTATTCCCTCCCGTTCCCCAACAAAAACCCGTCGCCGGTACAGGAACGAGCCGAGGGCCAGAGCCACAGTCCGGATACTTCGTCGAGTACTACTGGGGAAAAGAAATCAAAGCGCAAATGGGGGTTGTTGGGTGGTGGAAAGAGCAAATCAAAAGACTCCAAAAGCAACACTTTAACTAAGAGTAAGAGCTCAAGTGAAGACGCTAGTGATATTCAGCATCGGTGGAGTGTGGGATTACCGAGACTGCCATTGTCACCGTCTATTTCAAAGGAAGCCATGGTAAGTAAAGTAACCTGTGTATAGGTGGAACCAGATAAGGTGGCGGTCGCCGAGGGATCGCAGCACTGTCGTCCAAGCATTATGGCCACAGGATCGGCAAAAAGTAAAGAAAATAACGGTCTCTAAAACTGCTTTCGGAGAAAACTACGGGACTATTTTAAAGCCAAGCTTTGCCAAATATTCCTCAAAAATAAAGTGTTTATGAAGTGTACGAAATAAAATCAAGACATTTTGATGCTCCCTAAACATTGACATCACATCGGACGAGGTTGCATTATAAAAACAGCTGGAACTTTGGACACACCATTACCAACAAGGCAAAAAAACACTTTCGTAATCTGTGGATTACTGAAATCATTATTTCGCTAAAATACTGACTCTGTAGGACGAAAACTAATCAGGGTCACACCTTATTAGAAGGTGATGTGATGTGAAACATATCACGATAACATGGTCAAATACGGTAGGCCCTACCTAATGCCAGTTGTGTGTAAATTGTCAACGTTGGCGTCCGTGCTCTCGCTTGACCTTGACTTGCGACAGCTTATCTGGTTCCACCTATACATGTCAACTATTGCTGCCTTTCTTCATTCCAAAATCTAAAATATCAAACTCTGGTGTATTCTTTGATTGTCCCATCAAGAAAGTGAAAGTCACTGTAAGACTTACCCAATGCACAATCCCACCAATGAGCACTCCCCCACTCAATGCGGATTACACTTTAGTGCATTGGAGGTGAATGCAGCCCATCAGAATTTAAATAATGAATGGCAATAGTATAAATTTAATTGTAATCAAGGTCAAAATACAATACTGAGTTGGGAGTTTCACCAAAATCATTATTGCCCCAAAATAATACCTGTTATCTGATATAAAAGTTTGCTTTTGTGGTAATTACATTTATTTAATTGATCACATTGTTATCTAATGTATGTATCACCATTTCTGCTTCTTGCAGGTCAGCTTGAGTTTTACAACCAAATTTTTTTTCTCTCCTTCTATCCTCCGACAATTGTGTCTCTTCCAGATCTTCCCAGCTCTCTCTTGTCTCTTAAGTCTCCTGCTAGGTATCTTTCAATACTCTTCTATCTTCTTCCCTTCTTCAATACCTTTGTTGTTTCATACATTCTATGTGAATCTTATCTTTCACCATTCACCGTCAATATGTCTCTACTATCTCAACTTGTCTCTTCCTATCATGCTCTTAACACACCCAGCAATGTCTAGTGTTCCGTCATGTTATTGTGTCCCTTCACGTCTTAGCCCACTGTGCTCTCAGGAATCTCAACTCTGCCACCTGCATAGGACTAAGTTTGATCTCCCATTGTCCAGGTTTATTCTGATGCATACATATGGATCTGATGAAATAGAAATCTGTGTTGCCTATATACCCTAGTTTCATCCTTACACTGAATTTACTCTATGCACTCAAACTGGTTGCACTTCCTGCATTGTTTTGCAAAGGGCTATGAAAAGAGATCTGAAATATTCCCCATAGGGCGCTACGATAAGGCGACATGTTTTGGAAATACCGATTTCTAGATCAGCTATAACAAAATAAATTTGTAAGGATGTGCAGGTTCCAGGTTGGTTGTGGTTCTGTAGTAAAGTACTTGATTTTGTTTTGGTTCCGGTTCCGGAAAGTTTGTTAAAAAAAATCTAAAAACAACAACCTACCCAATATCATCTTCTATCTCAGAAGCGCAATCATTAAAATAAAGTATCCTCACCATTTTATCGGAAAAAAACACACGGACGAAAAAATTAAAAAATAATGCCGCCCGCCATCGCAAGTTTGAATGGAAGTCGGATTAAGTTGTAAATAACTTAACTCGTAGAGGCCGTCAGTTGGAAACAGACACGATCAGGCAGAGATGTCAACACAACACGATCAAAGCCTCCTTAGAGCGACGCGCAGTTGTAGTGCGCACGAGTGTGGAAACTAGCAGCGAGTGTAGCGGTTGTTGACACAATCAAAAGCTTCCAAGAGGACGCGCAGTCTGTATGTGCGCAGAGTGTGGAACTAAGGAGCGAGTGTTAGTGGCGGCGGCAGGCCAAGGAACTCTTGAGGCAGTTGCCTTCTACTGGCAAGAAGTCGTCGCTGCTTACTGCGCGCGATTCAAACTAACCGAAACAAAACCGAAGTCGATTCCAAAATTGTCGCGTTAGTGTTGATTCACCTTTATGCTAATGAATGAACTCTTTCATGGACTATTCTATTATGTAGGTTTATGTAAACCAAGACATTAAAATGAATAACTATCTGCAATTTAGACAAGGATTCATATTAATAATGTATAGGCTTATGTGTTTAAAAGTTGAAGTTATAGTTGCCCGAAGCAAGTAAGCGATGCGCACGAGTTTCGGCGAGCCAATGAGCGATCAGTATTTTAAATCGAGGGACCGCTGATTTGGCTGCATCCAACCGCCCCGGTGACGTCAGTCATCTGCGTACTTGCTTTGGAACAACTATTTTTTGGCCAAAGGTAAAAGTATACAGTACTATAGGGTTTCAGAGTGTTCTTTTTACAGTGCCAGTTACTTGCGGGGAAGCTTGTCGACAGTCAACTTTTTCTTTGAATTTGAAAAAATTCCTAGAAAAAATCCAATGCTGATACTTGCACATGGCAAACTCATCCTGACAATTCTAGCTTTAACAGGTAGGGTAGCCTGATAATTTTGGAACACAATATTTTTTATATTTTTTTTATTATTATTATTATTTTTAAAACAATATAAACTCTCTGCCTGGCAGCCAGAGCTTACTATTGCTATCGTGCCAGGCCAAAAAGTCCGGCGTTTTGAATATTGATCCTTGCTGAGGCACACCCACATCCTTATCTGATGATTTTTTATGAATTATACTGCAGTTTTTTTTTCAATTCTTATCAAGTTTTCTTCATCATCGTTTAACAAAGTACGTAAAATCTAAACTAAAACTAAATGACGATTTTTCCCCTGTATTAAATTATATTACCCCTTCGTACCAAGAGGGCCAGGTCAAATGAAAAAACTTGCGTTCAGTTTTAAACGTTGTCCAAAAATGTGTTTGAATACAAAAAAATTCCAACTTGGATTTGGTACTGCTCCCTTGCATCCTGGCAGGAAACCCAATAAAATAATTTAAACAAAAAAACATTACTTATTATAGGTAGGGATGCACAATGAAAAATAAAAATTATTGATAATTGAAATTGCAGAACACAATAATCCTCTTGATTTTGTATTAGTAAATAGTTATAATACTTCCTCATATAATTGATGCTATACGATAGCAACCTTCCAGCGATTCTATTAGGTAGTATTAGTTTTTTTCAATCAGGCATTTTCAATGCTTGCAGGCAAATCTCAGAGTGTGAAGTCTACACAACTTGTAATCTTCTCTGTTTTAACAAAACCAAGGCAAAAAATAAATGTCCCCTATTAATCGAGTTCCTGGCAACGAGGATATACTTTACTGTACAGTTTTCGGATCAGTAGAGAATAACAAATAATATATGTACGTTACAGTGTAAGATGTTTTACAATATGAAGAGAATGTGTCCGCCGACCTCCGAGACAAGACAACAGGCACGGCTACATAAACGCTCCATATAAACACTACTGTTGGTCATCACAACGCTGTCTACATCGCAGTCAAGGACGTCTGCCTTGCAACTGTGGCCAGCTTCTGGCAAAAAATGACTATGGGAGGCTGACGTCTACTTGGTTGTGATGTTGGACTGACAGCAAATGAGGGACGCGTCAAACCCGACTTATTACCCAGGTCGTAAGATCGTTGTATAGAAGTAGTGAGAGGTTAAGTGCTATTCCACTCAGGAGCAAGACACTCAACTGTAGAAGACTCATTTCACTTTGTGAGGAAAGGCATATCAATCATAGCTAGGGGAAGAGGAATCGGCACAATAATGTAAATAATTAACTCTTGAATACATATACATGTCTTAGTACAGTTATACGTAATTTTATATTTTTCTGCCGAGCAGTGTGAGCGTTTAACTTGTCCTAGATAGATATTTATTATTAACCCTCAAAAATCCCTTCCCAATCCAAACTCGCGAGAGTTAGTAAGTGGTCTGGGGTCAGGCAAATTTATTTTGTTGAAAACACCTTTGAATGACTATCCATATATCACTTGATGTTATTATTAGAATACGGTGCTCATACCTAAATGTTCTCTTGCGACTTGCGAGTGTTATTCAAGTTCAAAGTTTTTAAAAAGTCTAACCAGTTTTTATTTTCACTTAGGGTTTTCTTTTTGCACAATACTGCACATGTAGATGGTAAGAGACTTTGAGACTTAAAAATAATGAAAAACATTACGTAGTTTACATTACGCATGCATGCCCCATTTCTCATTTTCAGTTTCAAGTATCGGCCGTCAATTCTCCCAAGAAACAGGCCATTGAATAAACAACAAGTTCGTCATTTAGCCACTCGACTTCCAAGGCGCATCCGAGTGTGTTTGGCATAGCAATACACCGAGTGGGGTGACAGGGGTGTCCGAACAACGTCGGCCATTAACTGGGATTCCTGGAGGAGCTGAGCTCAGTGCGCCAGCATCGGTGAGGCCGGCTGAGAGATCCCCGCCAGGCCACAACGCCAACCCGCCCTGCTCGTTGCAATGCAAGCGGACAGGTGTCGGGACGCACCGGAGTCACTCTCTGAGCGACCTGCTCCTTTATACGGCTGGATCCACAATCAAGGAGTGGAAATATCGCGTGTGGTGGCCTACTGCGAACCAGCGATGTTAATGGTGCAAACTGTAGCTCCAGTACAGGTTCGTATACAGCCTTCAATCCACTACCTGAATCACCTGCGTCTGATATAGTGCTTAGGACAGCTAGGTTGTTTACTAAACTGAAGCTGTTTGAAAATTATCAAAGCTTATGCGTTCACAGAGTGCCAGAAATCTATTTCTTGATTCTTATTATTAGGACTTCAGAGAGGTAGATTTTTTATGCAAACATATGGTAAATGTGAAAACGTTTCAGAGTTGTTCAGAATTGCTATTCATCAGGTTATGAAAAACAAAAGAATAATAATTTATAAGATGTAACCTAACTATCAAAAACCAAGATTAAGTAGACGCTACACAGGTTGGCTCATAGTCATAGGAGGGGTTTTAAATGTTGATCAGCTACGAACAAAAGGTTCTGTCGCGTTCGAGAGTGACGTAGGCCCTGTGGCCTGGGCGCCATGTGCCGCTGAATAGCGTATGGATGTATGGAATGACGTCACAAAGACACAAAAATTTTATGTTCTTCGCATGTTTCACCTCACTGTGACAGCTTGTTTAAAAAGTAATTTTATCGACGTTGTTCTTTCTTATTTAAGTGGAGTTTGAGGTGCCGTCGCCTAAATACATTATCAGATGAAGTAACCTTACGTCGAATGAAAAGTTGAAAAATATTCCTGGTAGGCAGGACCCATCTTATGCAAGAGTTTGTAAGCCTAGGCCAACAGTGCATTACATACAAACACTTATCCACTACACAAATACAATGTAATAAAGTATCAGTCCAGGCTGTTATCTGTGATATCCAAATAGTCCATAATAGAGAATAATAAATAAATCCATATTTAGAGTCTACCCACTTAGTCACATAAAATGATTTTCAGGGGGGGACAGAAAACCAAAGCGACCAAGGCCAACCCTTTAGCGCCCCGACGCAATGACGATATCACAATAGCAGTGAACGATAAACCAAACCAAGATCATATTTTTAAATAGGAAATATAGCAAGTGGTATTTTTTTGGGGGGGGGGGGGGGGGGGGGGGGGGGGGGGGGGGGGCGGGGGGGGTGGGGGGGGGAGGGGGGGGGGGGGGGGGGGGGGGGGGGGGGGGGTAACAGTTGCGAACACCCGCGGATCAACGCCAGAACAACAAGGGCGATGCAGAACAACTTTAAATTTATTGTGACTCGTGCTAGGACGGCTCCAAAGTCCCCGTTTACAAAATTCCTAAGACAAGAAATGATGACCTAAGTCCAAATCTGAAGTTTAAAAACTTCGACTTAGCGGGAAATCAAACCTGGACCTTCTGCATTGGAAGCAGGTAGGCTCAACCACAAGGCCAACGAGCCAATTTTTATTTACAAATCATTAATTCAACAAACTTACTTGGTACCGTAAGATCTTGTTTACCGAGCTTCCGATTAACTGAGACTCGTGTTATCAGAGCTGGTTGCAGGCGCGCTTTTTTTTTTAAAAATAGGTCAAAATGTTATGTTCTTTACATCTGATAGTCATCCAGTATGCTGTTTACTACAATGACGTAAGAATTGCACAGTGCGTGAGTTGTATGTGGAGTTGAGGCGAGGGTCAAGGGAAGGGTGCCAGAGAAAGTTGAGCCGTGACATATTGGGTTCTTTGTGAGTCCTTGCCGCCGCCGCGACCTTGCTCGAAGACGGCAGGCAAGAGAGAGAAGAAAGGGAGGATAAAGGGGCTTGAAGACGACATGATAAAGGGCTGCTAACTATGAAGAAATGGACATTACAGTCGGGTGACAAGACAGGACTATGAAAAGGCAATAGCCAACAATGGAGGCATTTCTGAACGTGTCCCGTCGGCTACCGGGCTGTGATGCGCTCAACGACGGAGAAGTGGATGAATGAGAAATGGGTTGGATGAAGAGAATGGGCGAATGGAACTTGCGATGTGACATCAGCCGGTCAAGAGCTGACCAAAGACGCGGAGATATCGTCGACCGCCCCCCTCCTCCCACGCCTCGAAACTACGTATTGGCCCTAGCTCACTAGTCGTCTTGGCTTCGGGCCAAGACTCTCGCTGCGTTGTTTTGTTTAAGTTAGAGATAAGAGTAATGAAACCACAAGTGCAATCTCATTCATTCTATCATCAGCCAAGCAGTCGGCGCGCTCGAGTTAGTGTCGAGACCAAGGTCGAGAAGAAGAGAAGGAGCGAGAACAAGCGCGGTGGTATTTCAAGGTTAGTTTTAACTAAAAATATCACTTTCATTATACTAGTTTGGCTCTGCTGGAGGAGTAAAACAGAAAAGTACGGATCATCGAGTTTCTTTTGTTGTTATACCGAGTACAGCTCGGCCCCATCCACCTTGGTAATCAAGGTCTTACATAAGTATAATAATATAACAGTGTGTTGTATTGCATAGAATATCTAGCCAATTGAATAGCTTTGGTTCTTGTTAATGTAGCATTATGTGACCTTGGGTACATTCCAAAAAGCGTTGAATATGCTTTGGTGCTGGCATCTCCAGCACGTTTAAGCATCTGTAAGCCACGATATACTTTCGGAACACGTCGGAGCATGAGTATGGCTGTTCGGGAGAGCCAGGGCGATGCGCGTGCCACAGGTGCTGCAATATATTTACGCAATTTTTAGGTTAAGTCAGTCATATAAAGGAAGTCTAAGTTATTAAGTAAAGTGTAAAGTGACTTTACCGTTCGTTTTATTCAAAGCGCTGGCTCAGTAAAACAACTTATACACAAGTTTTGGGGTTTTGTCACGTCAAAGAACGATACATAACACATTTTAATTAGGGATCCGCCATTTTGGATTTTTAAAATACCGCCAAATTTTCCCATATGCTGGGGAATGCTCAACGTTAAACCTCCGAGCATAATTGAGTATGCTGAAATATGCTCACAATATTACTATAGTTACGGAACGCCAAGCATAGCAATATCAACAGCTTTTTGGAATGGGTCAAGCACGCAAATAGCATATGAACAACTTACGGGAAACGCAGCATAGTTGTAATAGCATATTAAAATAAACCAATAAAAATAACCCCCCCCCCCCCCCCCCCCCCCCCCCCCCCCCCCCCCCCCCCACCCCCCCAATAATCAAGCCTTTAGGCTAGTATATTTTACCGATCTTGATTCCAAATACATCAAACAAGTTCAAGAGAGCAAGGTAGATATACATTAACAAGGCTTTATGATTTTTGTTTGCTTAATGTCTCTATTACTAAATATTGATCAGCTAAGCTATTTGAGACAATGAAGTGTGAATGGGATAGATGATGAAGGGTGATTACAAAACAAAAGGTGCTTATGTGGATTTGATCCCACATCATCGTAGAAGCCATACGCTGCAGACCATCTACCAATGGCAATGCACTTCGGACAGCTTAACAATGGCCATGACTAAGATTATGAAGCATACAGAAAGTAAGAAAACTTCCATCGTAATCTGAAGTCGGGACTGGCTGAATAACTTATGAAACGTTATTGAAAAAATGTATAAGTGTAGACATGGCCAAAACAGGATACTGATGATGATAAGTGTAGGGTAGGCTTATGTGAAGAGTTTTACTATTCTTCAATGGCACATCAATAATGACATAAATAGCTTTGCCATAGCAAAGCGCTAGAACACTCTGGTTTCTATCCTTCACCTCTCGAGCACTAGCGTGCCGATTAGAAGCATCTTGAGCGGGAAAAGACGCCCCCCCATGCTAAAGGGATTAGAAAATATGGTAAACAGATGGCGGAACATTTTACATTGGGTGCCTAGCGGGGAAAACGAGAGAGGAAGAAAAGTTCGGCATTGCTCTCAAAAAACAAAACTGAAACAGTCCTAGGTCTAGGCCCAGACGCAGAAAATTATTTATAATTCAACAGTCTAGGCCAAACATTCCTGTAAGATGTAGACCTTGATATTTGAACACTAAAATTAGTTAAATCACTCACTAGTCACTTGACAAGCCCTAGGCTTAGCCATGCTTAGCCTGCCAACCCTAGGTCTGCACGTCCTTATTCTGACACACATATCGCACAAATAACTTGGGTAATTTGATGACTAATAATTTAAAGCCTACTGTAGATAAAGAATAGCATGATAGTCCTAGGCTATGCAAAAATTCAAGTCAAAATTGTGCGTATTCCTTTATTACAATGATCTCGCGCAATCTCCCGTCACTATAACGAAAAAAGATAAACAAAAGACGGTGAAAATTTACATTGTTCTTTGGCTAAACTGCCGATTTACCGTAAGTGGCTGTGGAAGGAGTGCAAAATACCATTTGCTGTGTTTGTTGTTGAGCGGATGGGCAAGCACCGCTGTCTGTATATAAATATGCACAAATTCACGTACATTTAGAAAGCTGTTTTCCCCCTTCATGATGGCTTCTAATTGGCACGCTCCCCACGGCCATACTGAGAGTCTAGCATATTAATTGAATGTCATTGGGCACATCCCTGTCAAATCACCACCTTAGAATCATAATTTGTAATATTCTTCTCAAGTTCTCAATCCAGTGTACCAACTACGAGCAGTCGTTGAGCGGGCGTTACATTAGGAACTAAGAAGATAGAAAAGTAAAAGAGAAAAAGTGAAGAGAAAAAGAACTTTTCTAAGCCGTCACACATGACACTTCAAAACGAAAAGAAAAAAAGTTGTAGCGCGTGGCGCCCACCTCTCGGCCTTCCGTGTGTCCCCAAAAACTATGTGCGCGCTGTTGTGGCAAGAGTGTGTACTAACTACTAAGGTACGACAACGTTTTCTTGTGGTTTTCTTCCGTTTGCAAACGAATCCACCGCCACGTTAATGTTCACGTCTCTGGGAAAGGCAGACGGACGTCTTTATACCTGTCGACTTATTCCCAAAGTTGTAGTCTATGGAAACATAACCAACCAATCACGATCAACTGTTCAAAATTATTTTACTTTTCTCTTTTCACTAGTCGAACCGGAAGTTTTTACTTTTTACTTTTCGACTTCCCAGTGTGACAGCAACGGGAAAGTCCCGTAAGCTACATGCTAACTCTTCTTCTAAAAAGTAACTTTTTTTTTTTCTCTTCACTTTTTCTTTTCACTTCCCAGTGTAACGTCCGCTTTAGTGTAGGTTAGGTGGCAAACATTCATATAGGCCAATGCTATTGTGCGTAAGTGTATGAATTATCATTGTCTAGGCTTCCTTACTGACTTATTCCCTCATTTCTTTACGTATGTGTATTATTTTCTACCAATGAGAGGTGCAAAAGTTCAATAATACTATTAAATAAATATTACCTGTACTCTTAAAGTTTCTTTTATTTAAAATGAAAATTAAGAGTGAACCTAATCTAGGAATCAGGGGGGAAAACCCCAAAAAAGTAAGAATAATGTAACATCATTTGGATGCACCCTGTGACATGACTTGACTATGCATGTGACCCGTTATCACATTGTGTATTCAGTCTATTCAGCATCTTGAATCTTGATATATTTTTATAAACTGTTAGCTTGAAGTATGTTATGAACCTTACACCTGTTAACTAGAATAAATGATACCTAATTAAATGTACTTAAATGTTTTATTACGAATAGATAAATTAAAGAATAAAATCTCACTTCCGAACGAGAATCTATGTGTATAGGCTAACTAAAATTGAGTGTTGTTTGTTTCTATATTTGGTTTTTAGTTTGTAGACAAATATGCCAGGTACATACAATGTTGTACCCCATATAAAGCTTTTGATATGAATCTATCCGAGGAAACAAGGAACAGTATGGCTCTCTGGCGCGCGAGTGAGGAACTAGAGAATCGGGGATAGGTACGCCCACCTGATAGGAAAACGCAATGTGAATCGCGTCAGTCTACGAAAATACTAAGAAATATTATGATTGTATATTTAATTCACCAAATTTGCAATTTAGAAAGCAATAAAATACAGTAACCAAATAGATTTCCATCCATTTCAACCATTTACTCATACAAAACTACCTGAAAGGTATTATCTAAACTTGACTTTTGGGTCTCGGCAGTGGATGTTGACAGGTTCTTGAATGAAGCATATATTTGAGACATTATTTTATCTAGCCGATTACACTACCGATTAATGTCTGTGTTTATATGTAAGCAGATTACACCAGATGTTTGAAAAATGGATTCAACCTCATATCGCCCTTCGTTTTGCCTTTGTCAGCTCCGTTCACGCGAGATTTTTAGGCCTAGATTTGCTTTGGTGCGGTGTCAAAGTAGGCCTAGGGCCTGCCACATGTTTATTATTTCGTGTAGGCTCTTCATTAAATAATAATATAAGAAGCTCGAAAGGGTGTGATGGCCTACATACGAAATTAAGTCTGGCCAGAATATTATTATTTAAGCCAGAGTTTTGCACGTCTGCTAGGCCCTAGGCTAGGCGACTTGGCTGTAAATGCGAGATCAACACGCCTAGACAACACAGCTGACGGAGCCTATCCAATTTATTGAAATAAATTGATAGTTTTGGGATACAGACTGGTTAATTATTTTCTAAATTTATATTTTAGTAACAAAAATTATTAGTT
Organism: Sweltsa coloradensis; assembly: GCA_024449915.1. Classification (NCBI taxonomy): domain Eukaryota; kingdom Metazoa; phylum Arthropoda; class Insecta; order Plecoptera; family Chloroperlidae; genus Sweltsa; species Sweltsa coloradensis. Next base: position 89,533 of record JAMZAV010005512.1, read on the forward strand.
TTCTTCTAGCCGAGTCATTTGACACCTAGGGATGGTTGAAACTGGCAAGCAGTAGGCCTAGGCCCTAGGCCAAGCTAGGCGGCCGTCAATTTTCCGCGCTGTTCTCTCAGTTTATCACAGCTCTAGACCATTAACATTTTGTCAAATTACTAGGCCTAGTCCACGCTTGCATTAGCATATTATACTACAAGGATATTTTATACTCTGGGATTAGTAATTGATGCTCTTTGTTTTAGATTTAGGGCAAACAAATCATAGGCGCTAGTAATTTGAAATGCAGTACGTGAGAAGAACGTACCCTATATAAAATCACTTATTCTTTACAGATTTTCATTATGTTTAAACTTTAACTATACCACAAGGTATCAACCTATAGTTCTGAATCATTTTCTTTTATGTAACTGGACGATTTCAACAGAAAAAGTAGGTTTCAAGATTGGGTCCATGCAATGTAAGCCAAGCGTGTGGACGGCAGCTATCCCCTTTTACCCGGCCATCTTGCTAAACAGCTGATGGCTCACTAGCGCTCCATCGGACCTTTTTTCTCCGGATAATGTATTGTTCAAAAAAAATAAAGCCTCATGTGTCTTACAAATTACATGTTATAGTATGATTGAGTAGTTTGTTGGTTATCGTATATTGGACCAAATATAACACGATCTCAAATGTAATATGACCCCCAATTTTAAGGAACCATTTCAAGAAAAAAGATATATCAAAGAAAATTAAAATGTAGGTATAAGTAACATTTTTTATTTTATTTACAGTACAATACAATGAATGAATAGCCTAAAGTTTCACTCTTAAGGCGGATTCGCGACCTTGCAGCGGATTTCACGCAATGCGGTGCGGTGCTGTTGCTGCAATGCAGTGAAATTTGTGGTGATCTGGGGGACGTGATTTCCACTTATTTTACCTTTCATGAATTGACGACCTTTGTCTGTTTATTCCACTTCTCACAGGTTGATGTTAAATTATGAGTAAGAGAATACATAATAAAATCAAAGCAGTTTGGATATATTTCACAATTAACACTGTTTAGAGGTTATGGTTGGCGTGCAGCACCGCAAAAGTTGAGCTCGGACCAACTTTTCCGGCGCTGCACCGCACTTCACGAGAGTCGTTCTGATTGGCTGAGAAAAGCACCGCACTGCAATGCGGTGCGGTGCTGCAACGTCGCGAATGCGCCTTTACAACATAACATACTGAGTAATGTTAGGGCCTAGTCCTATGTTTTTTAACAGTGCAGGGTCAAGCACAAGCTCACATAGGCCAACCACACACAGTTCAATCAGACTGATTTAGGGATAACATCCATTCCAAAAAATTGGAATCAATCATTGTGACCTAAGAATCGATTCGGAATCGATTCTCAAGAACACGCACAGTTATTTTGGTGGTCATTTTCTGCAGAACCTATGCTACCCGGCGATATTCCCGCGATCGTTTTCCGCAGAGCCCATGACGACGTCACCCGCCCGCCTCACGTCTTGGGTCCGGCTGGCGTCGAGTGGGTGGGAGGAGCGATGCGCGGGAGTTGTATTGCGTGTATCCTATGTTCAGGTGCTATTTGAAATGCAAGAGCGCAGATATAACGCAAATGCTGTTTTTTATATTGTATTTTCGGAGAAAAAAACTTGCGTTATATTTGGTCCGATACGGTAGTCAGCAGTCAGCCTATAGAAAACCAGTTGAAAATTAATGTCACAAAAACACAATACCCTATGTTGAACGATGTACCTTGGCGAATTTAAGTTTTAAAAAAATGTGAGGTGGCAATATTGGCCATGTACCGGATCAGAAAAATTGAAAAAAATACATTTCATTTTCTAAAAGAGCCAGGTTTCAAAGCCATTCACTATAATTTGAAAAATAGAAAAACGCGGTCGAATAGCCTTAACTGCGTCGACTTGCCGTATAAGCTGACCGAGTGTATTAGCACTTGTCTGTGGCGCCGTAACGGTCTCCTAGATTTTAAACTTAAACATATTTAACATATTTACAGGGCTCCATGCTATTTTAGTTAGTTTTTTTTTTAAATAAAATGTTTGAGACTGAGTAGCCCTAGGCCTACTTAATGTACGAGAGATCCTACATATAACAAAAAACTTGTAAAAAAAACAGCCAAACCTTACACAATCAAAAGCAATGAGATCTAAAAGAAATGCCAAGCTTATGTACCCTCCTACATTTTTGCAATCTTAATAGTACATAAATTCACTTTGCCCTGTGACTGGATCCTTGCAAAGCGTGGCAAAATTTTATTTGCAACTATTGTTTTAAATGTAAAAGTTTGTGCAAATTTATTTTGCCAAGCTTTGCAAGGATACAGTCACAGGGCAAAGCAAATTTATGTATTAAGATTTTGAAAATGTAGGAGGGTACATAAGCTTGGCATTTCTTTTAGATCTCATTGCTTTTGATTGTGTAAGGTTTGGCTGTTTTTTTTACAAGTTTTTTGTTATATGTGGGATCTCATTACTTTTTCAAGTTCCATTACAAAATTATTTGTTAAAACTTACAATACAATAATTTTATCAAAGTCAATTTAATTGATATGGTATTACCAATTAACAATAGAATTAAAAATATCTAGTGGTCAAAAGACTTGTTTTTTGGATGAGCGAAGCGAGTGAAGCGAAGACTTCAATTTCACTGACCCCCCAAAAAATTTAGCTCGGGTGTTTTTTTTTGTTTTTTTTGTATTTTTGTCTGTATGTTTGCTGTCTACCGGGCAAACGGCATAATATGCGATCTTGATGAAAATTTGACAGGACCTTCGAAATCTCTGAACTTAGACTTGCCACATTTTTGGGTACAATCGAAGAAATATTTCTCATGAATATCGTACTTTTACGATTTTATTTTATTTTTTGTGCGATATTTTCGTGCCATTTGGGCCAATTCTGACCAAACGGGTGGGGCTACAACGTTCATATTATACATGCACATTAAGGTTATGGTGATGTAGTACATTTTGAAAGAAAAAGTTGAAAAAGTTAGCCAGAATCTATAGAAATAAAGCTTTTAATAAGTTTTTTGATTTTTTGTGCGATATTTTCGTACCATTTGGGCCAATTCTGACCAAACGGGTGGGGCTACAACGTTCATATTACCCACACGTGACGTCACAGCTCGGCGCGGATCTTACTGATGGACAAGCATCCTCATTTCGCAAGTTGACGCCTGATGAACGGCTCAACAAATATCACGCTCTAACTTTTATACTATTCATTATTTGGACAAAACTTAAGAGGAATAATATTTAGCAAACATATCATTTCTTCTAATAGCGATTATTTCGATTTTTTTTAGAGAACCGTTAGCTTGTTATAACAATGTACGCATTATAAATGACAAAATTATCAACATCTTTAAGTCTTTTCAACTTCAATTGACACAAAACTACTGATCGGATTTCAAAAAGAATTCTCTCTAAATATGCATCTAACTAATTAGACAAGAAATAAATAAACTTTCTCGATAGAAAAAGCACAGAACGAAATTTTATACAGCATAGCGTGCAGTTTTTCACGGCTCATCCGCACGTCAAAAGCGCGTATTTTAGATGAAAACACATACCATGCGTTTTACCCTATGCTATAAATTTTCGTTCTGTGCACTTTCTATCTAGAAAGTTTATTTATTTCTTGTCTAAACAGTCCGATGAATTTTTTGAAAGCGGTCTTGTTAAAATCCGATCACTAGATTTTTGTCAATTGAAGTTGTTTTATTAAATTTCATAAAAAACAAGTAAAAGTCTTAAATTTTATTTTAATATGTACATCGAAATAACAACTTAACGGCCGTGTAAAAATTCAAAGTAATCGCTATTAGAAGGAATGATTATTTGCTAAATATTATTGCTCTTAAGTTTTTCCCCAATAATGAATAAGATAAAAGTTAGAGCGTGATAAGTTGTGCGACGTTCAGCAGGCGTCCACTTGCGAACCGATGGTTGCTTGTCCACCAGTTGGGCTCAAAACGGAGAATACCCCTCATTCCCCTCGATTTGTGACGTAGTTGTGTGTACCCTATAGGCCTACATGGACATTAAGGTTATGGTGATGTAGTATCTTTTGAAAGAAAAAGTTGAAAAAGTTAGCCAGAATCCATAGAAATAAAGCTTTTAATGTAAGTTTTTTACGGTAAATAATACCAATTGACAAGAAACAACAGAAACTTGACAACAATCACCTACAATGCATAGGCAACAAAACAAAGCACTTGCAAAAGTAAAGATATCCCACGCAAACTAAAAACTTTAAAAAGCTCATCCATCAACGCGGCGGAACTTTAGCTTTTCCTAGTTGTAAACAATGTAGGTGATTATTGTCAAGTAACTATAGTTACTTGTTGATTATATTCTTGTAAAAGGCTTATATTGAAACATTTATTTAGAAGCCTTCCAGCAAAGTTTTTCAACTTTTTCTTTCAAAATACCCTATATCACTATTACCTTTATGTCCATGTAAAATATGAATGTTGTAGCCCCACCCGTTTGGTCAGAATCGCGGGCCGATTGAAACTGACGAATTAGACCGTAGCAGTAGTAGCTTACATCCTTAAAGTGATTTTGAGCATGTTTCAAGTCATTTTTTCACCAAGAAGGAATGCAAGGTAGGTATCAAGGGAATGCCATTATCATTTCGAAGTAGCTGTCTTTTGCTAATGGATATTCTTAAGAACGGATCTACATCCACCTTACTACACAGAATATCCCTCAACAACTTAACATCAGCTTGCTTACAAAAATTTTTTACTGAAGGAATCTTACATAGATTGTGGTGTGCAGTAGCACTGGGGTTGAAACTAGCCTTACCTAAAATCATTTTAGTGGCTCTATTCTGTATGCCTTCAAGTTCAAGAAGAAGACGGGGTAGACCAAGGAAGAGAAGGAAGGTCATCGTAGCAGGAGACTTGGAGGCAAGAGGAGAAAGCTGGGAAGATGTGGAAGAGATACGATTGTGGGAGGATAGAAATAAGTGGAAAAATGTTGTTGCTAAACCCAAGCTGACCCTGCCAGAAGCAGGAAACGGTGATGGATAATGATGATGATGAGTTGGATGCCACGCTGGAATGCCATATGTTATAACAGGTCTAATTAGAGTAAGATAAGCGGTTTGAATTGTACGTTGCCTACTCCTACCGATACTCCTATTTACACACCCAAGCAAGGAAGCAGCTTTATTACGAACAAAATCTGTTTGCATATTCCATTTCAAGTCATTTGTGATGTTAATGCCTAATAGTTTTATAGATTTAGAATGGGAATTGGGGAATCTGTAGTCTAAAAGTGCTGTTTAAGGGATTTCTAGAACGAGAAAAGCGTATATATTGAGACTTCTCACAGTTTATTTTCATCCTATTTAAAGAACACCAATGCTCTATCGACACCAAATCCTTTTCCAAATATCTTTCACAGATGCTATTTGAGGAAAAATGGTAGTATCATCGACAAATTGAATAATTTGAGAAGAAACATACATAGGTAAGTCTAGAAAATATATAATGAAAAGTAGTGGACCAATCACAGAACCTTGTGAGACACCAGAAGTGACATTAATTGGGTCAGATTTGGCTCCATGAAATATTACAGACTGATTTCTATTAAAGAGAAAGGACTTAATCCACTTAAAAACATTCCCCTTTAACTCTGTACCTTGAAATTTTAGATACAAGTCTACTGTGTGGAACCTGATCAAATGCCTTGGACTTTTTTTCCTTTTTTTATTTTTTCCCTTTTTTCTCCTTTTTTTCTTTCTTTTTTTTCTTTTCATTCCTCATCCTTTTTTTATATTTGATTCATTCATTAAATACATTTAATATCATTTTTATTTGTTAACAAAATTGTTGTGTTTAAATGCATTGTTGTTGTAATGCTAATATTTCAAATATGTACTTAAATGTAGTTTATTGTAGTTTCTGCATCTATGTAATTAGATTTATTTAGTTCTCCTCTGTAAATCAGTTTTTATAACTGAATAAGATAGATGTTAAAAAAATAAAAATAAATAAAATCTATCTACAGCTGTTAAGTCGTAAAATCCTACATCATTTTAAGCCAATCATCTATCATAGTGTTGTCAGTGCAGTGACACAAGAGCATCTCGGTATAGAAAACCATGTTGATTCGAGTTTATAAGATCATGTACTTCAAAGTGATTACGCACACTATTTGACAGAAGATGCTCCATCAATTTACACACTACTGAAGTGAGAGAAAGTGGCCTATAATTTGCCATGTTGAATTAGTCTCCTTTTAAAAAAACTGACACAATATTAGCTTCTTTCCATGCATCTGGCATACAACCCAATTCCATAGAAAAATTAAATATTCCACTGACTGAAGGAGCCAACTCTGAAGCACATTTCATAATAATGTCTAAGGCACAAGGCATAACTCATAAGGCATCCAACTAAAAATTATATGATGCCTATAATTATCTTGTCAAAAATAATTATGACTGATGTGAGTATGGTGCATAATTTTAATACAATTTTGTGGGGAAATTCTTTTAGGACGAGGTTTAGATAAAACTAGGCCGCATCGCGAACGCTTTTTCCAGTCGCGTTGATGGATGAGCTTTTTTTTTGGAATATTTCTGTCCAATGATTAAGTTTTTAACTGGGATCTTATTACTTTTTCTATAGTAATTCTTGATATTACTTGTTAATAAAAGGCTTATATTAAAAAATTAATTATTTAGATGAATTTTGACAAACGTTTTCAACTTTTTCTTTCAAAAGGCACTACATCATCGTAATCTTTATCTCAATGTAAAATATGAATGTTGTTGCCCCACCTGTTTGGTCAGAATCAGCCCAAATATCATGAAGGGGAAAATCGTAAAAGTACGATTTCTATAAGAAATATTTTATCAAATGTCTCTTAAATCATAACATTTATAATTTCAGTGATTTAAAACGTCCCCAAAAAGTTAAATCAATATTGGAGTAGCCGTTTGCCAAATATCACGAAAATATCTCATTAAAAATTGAAAAAAGTCTTAAAAGTACGATAATAATTAGAAATATTTGATCGGTTATGCCCAAAAACGTTGCAGTTCTAAGTTCAGAGATTTCGAAGGTCCCCTCCAATTTTCATCAAGATCGCATTTGCCGTTTGCCCGGTAGAGAGCGAACAAACAGACAAAAAACTAACAAAAATCAAAACACCCGAGCTATTTTTCTTGGGGTAACGTAAGTGAAAAAAAAAAATGTAAGTGGAATTGAAGTCTTTGCTTCGCTCATCCAAAAAAGTGGCAAAATTATATTTTTTTAAATGAAAAAGATTAGGAATGTTTAAATCTAAATGTACCCTCTGTATACAATTTATAAAGTAACAGGGTTAATGAGCATAATATTTAATTTTCCTATTAATTTGCATACTATGTTTGTTTTTATTGGATGAGAGAAGCGAAGACTTCAATTTCACTGACCCCCAAAAAATTTAGCTCGGGTGTTTTTGTTTTGTTTTTGTTTTTTTTTGTTTGTTTGTTTTTCTGTCTGTTTGTTAACTCTCTACCAGGCAAACGGCATATCCGATCTTGATGAAAATTTGAGGGGACCTTCGAAATCTCTGAACTTAGAGGTGTATTGTTTTTGGGTACAATCGAAGAAATATTTCTCATGAATATCGTACTTTAACGATTTTTTTCGATTGGGAGTGCGAGATTTTCGGGACATTTGGGCCGATGCTGACCAAACGGGTGGGGGTACAACGTTCATATTATACATGGACATTAAGGTTATGGTGATGTAGTACCTTTTGAAAGAAAAAGTTGAAAAAGTTAGCCGGAATTCATAGAAATAAAGCTTTTAATATAAGTTTTTAACGGTAAATAATAACAAATTGACAAGTAACAATAGAAACTTGACAACAATCACCTACAATGCGTGGGAAGCAAAACAAAGCAACAAAACAAAGCACTCGCAAAAGTAAAGATATCCCACGCAGACTAAAAACTTTAAAAAAAGCTCATCCATCAACGCGGCGGGACTTGAGCGTTTTCCTAGTGTAATGTAATTTGTTATTTATTTATGTGTTTATATATTGTATTGTTGTGTATTGTGCCAAAAATAAAAATGTAACTGGTGTAAAAATAAAAACAAAAACATTGAATTTTTGATGCTCGTAAACAATCACGTTGGCAACAGCTGGAACTTTGGGAATATCATTACCAACAAGTCAAAAAAACACTTTCATAATCCTGATGTCATAAATTCATTACTATTTCGTGAAAATACTGACTCTCTGGGATTAACTTCTTTATTTACAGTTAAAAAATGTTGATTTATGTCATAACTTATCACGATAACATGACCAAATACGGTAGGCCCCACCTAATGTCAGTTGTGTGTAAATTGTCAACGTTGGCGTGCATGCTCAAAGTGGTCGGCTCATATGGGTCGGCATCGGCTACATTTTGGCGCTAAACAGATTGGTGACAGCATCGGCATTGAATTTTTCGTCCAACCACTGATTCAACAAGGATTCGCGATGTCTTCGTCTATGCCTAGGTCTTGCCCTACTTCTAAAGTAACTTACAGTCAGTTACTCAAATGTCGCGATGAGTTACAGAAATATTTTTGCTGTAAATTGTGGTAAGTTGCGTCTGACCTGACCTAAGCTTCTAGCCTAGGGCGTTGGGTAGGGGCTATAGGCTGGTAGGCCTGCCTACCTAGCCTAGGCCTAGGCCCTAGGCTTAGTGGTATCAGTTCAGTTCATCATAATTTTATCGCATGTTTATTATAGGGCTAATATGTAGGCTAGGCCTAGGGTAAGCGATGCACAATTGCCCGGTAACGATAACGTTACCTTTACCGAAAACAGGAAGAAAGTTGGGTAGGCCTAGGCCTAGGCCTACTGTTTTGGTTAAGAATGGCCAACTTTTCACCAGCACTTCCACCGAGCCGTACACTCACTGTAAGTAACCTTACAAAACCTTTAACGTCAAAATTTTAAACAAAAAAAACCTTCAAAACCTTTAACGTCGCTATTTTAAACAAAAAACCTTCAAAACCTTAACCTTTAACACACACAACACAGTTTACAAGTGTTTAAAAGTTGGCCATTCTTAACCGAAACAGTGCCGAAGTTGAATCACACGTTATAGGCCGCGTTCCCACAAATTGGTTTAGCCTAGTTATAAGGGGATAGGAAATACGTGTTAAATTGTTTACGTTTTTGTCCAAAGAAATTGTTATAACAAAACTATAATTCTTGTGACGGACCAATCAGACGTTTTGTTATTTATACGACGACCAATGAAAAGGAGTAACTTCATTATGACAGGCCACTGAAACATTACTAACCAATCAGGATATCGGATTTCTTGTTACCATAACAACCAATAACAATTTCTTAAGACTAAACCAAAGTTATGGGAACGCGGCCTTAACTTACGACACGATGCACAATAAAGCTTCCCGTTGCCGTTGCCGGTCGTTCCCCTATCCCGGCAACGACAACGGGAACATCACCAAGTTTTAACTTTCCGTAACGTTCCCGTTCCGTACGTTACCGGAACCAATCAAAATCAAGATGTGCACGTCCTAAAACTGTTTTATCAGCTGATTGATGGTTTATACGCGAGTAATAGGGGCTATGCAAAATAAATGAAATACAAATATGCGGAATAACAAAATAACAAAATATAATTAACACACTTATTATTTGATTTGTTCCCGTCGGTTTGCTTCACTGGCTATTGGGTACTCTTTCGGATGGTATGCCCTAACTTTACAACACTACGCCAACATAGCGGACAGTACTAACATTTTTGACTAAAATACTCCACCTACAAAACCTTTAACGTTGCTAATTTAAAATATAAAACACTTTCAAAGGAAAAGTACTTTCGTTTGAAATAGCGACGTTAAAGGTTGAATTGTTTTTAATGGGAAAAAAACAGTGTTTAAAAGTTGGGGCATACCATCCGAAAGAGTACCGGCTATTGTGCACCGAAGCCCTTTACGTTAGTGTCTTCCCGTTCTCGTTACCGGGCAATTGTGCATCGGCCTTTAGGACCTATAGGCCTACCTAGTTTAAGAGGCACTTCTTTGGTTGTGAAAGAATTTTTGCTGGGAAAAGCCTAGGCCTAGGTTAGGGGGGGGGGGGGGGGGGGGGGGGGGGGGCGAAGCACCGTGGCGAGGGAGGTTTGTAGGCCTACACCAGTTTATAGGACTAGCAACGTTTTAAGTTTTTGTAGGTATAATAATAGTTTTACGTGATTCTAAAATGCATGAAAAACCAAGTTGGGGCCCCTGAACCGAAGAAGTAGGCCCTACCGTTTAAGGTAGGTAGGCCTTGTGCTTTAGACCTAGCAGGGCTTGCCTGGCGCCGTGGCGAGGTTTGTACACCAGTTTATCCCCAATGCAAAGATGATCCAGATAGCGCTTTTGGGTGATTCCATGGTAACTCACGCATCATTTTGGCAAAATGTAACAACTAAAAAATTATATTTAAATACCGTACCAAGATTACATTTTTGCAATCTGTCAAAAGTGCTACAGACTAGGCCTACTTGCTACCCATTCTTATTTTTCTAATTTAATTTCAAGAGGTTTTATATAAAAATTCATACTGTGATATTTGTGATTTTTTTTGTAATGGTAGGGGCTTAACTCATGTAACAAAATATTCTCCTTTAATATTTCGTAGCATAGAAACGATGTTTTTCCTCCTTCAGCCAACAACATAAAACAGATAGATTTATGCATACACTCATAAATATGTAGCCTAAGGAAAAAATGGTAAAAAAATGAAAATAATCAAAACCAATTTGTGACAATGAGATTGTTTTTTATTGGTAACTCACGTATTACAGGTAACTCACGTATCCCGTCACATTTGTATAGCAAATGAGTATTAAAACTAGGAAAGTAAAAATCAAAGGATAGTAAAATATCAAAATACAATTAGGTAGATATCAAATGAGACTGGTTTAGTAGGCCTAGGCTAAGTAAAGAGGCTAACTAGGTGGGCCATGCGATCCTACTTGAATTCGTAATGTTGCCTCGCATTAAGGATAGTAGGGGGATTTAGTTTGCGAATGAGGTTTTCCCTTTTGTAGAATACTTCATCAACATGTTCTGGCCATTTCCAGTGGTTTTTGCCAACTGGTGTCATAACTTGAACACGGAATTTGTATGGGGCTACACCGTCAATCTGTGTAACTGTGCCCTTGTATAGCTTTTCGTCATAGTTATCTTCGTACCAATCGCCCACTTCACAAAAGACATAGCAGCACAAGAAGCTAACTTTGTAAGATGAAGCACATTTACAGCATCTCCCTGCACTTGAATCAGATGGCATCTTTTAATCCTAGGAATTGCCTTAGCTTCTTCAAAAATGTCTTTTATGTTCAAGGCAAGATTCCTCTCTTCAATTGACTATTCATCAACTTGCACATTTGAAACTCTTTTAGCGGTTTTAACAAATTCATCTGCATTGGTCACAATATCCTTTCGACTCTTTACAGGGCAATTCCATGGAAATGTCAACCTACATAACATTTTTTCAAATTACCACAAATAGGTCAAATTTGGTAGGCTACCATTTGAAAGCTGGGGGTTTGTACATTCCAAATCTGTATGGAGTTTTAAGATAAAAAAAATTGTTGATTATTTGTGCACTTACGAACAATGTTGCGCGTTTTACGCAACTTTTCGTTTTTACTTACGTTACTAAGAGAAAATATCCCAAATTGAAATGAGTTTAGCTCAAATCTGACTGAAACTGATAAAATACATCATTTATGTACCTAGAATTATTTTAATAAATTCAAAGGATAAAATACAATATGTTACATTTAGGGCTGTGCAAATTGGTAAAAATGCCTCCCCGGGTACCCGTCGATCTTACGGGCGGGTACCCGGGTACCCGAAATTACGAAATTTCAAGATTTTTTTACGATTACCAAAAAAAAAAAAAAGTGAATTCAGTAATTTATCTACTTTATATTGACAGGTCATCACTTTAACACGCACGTTCTCATAAACGTGAACATGTCGACGGTCTCGGGCGCCAGAGATGCTCGTTTCTAATGTCCAGCTGTTGAAAATGCACATTCATTAGGAACTGATGTTGCCGGAATGCATAAATATCTCCGCCAGTCACTTATCGCCGATCGGCTATTACGATGAATAGGGGTGCGCGCGCAGCGTGTTGGTGACGTCACTCACTGGAGCTCGACGAACGAATTAATACGAGCGCGTATTAATGACAAATCACTTACTGCCGCCGCTGCGCGCCGACGAGTGCAAGCCTGACCGGCGGCCGCGTTAATTGAGCGGAATTTGAGACGAAAAACGGTCAAACGAGTACCCGACGACTCATTTCATTACCCGGGCTATTATCAACGGGCGGGTACCCGGGTGCCCGAGTACCCGTTCACAGCCCTAGTTACATTACTTATCTTTCAACGTTATTAAATGGCTGCGAAGCATGTCAGTCAGTTACCACAAAATTACAAAAGTTTGTCTAGGAGACTCAAAATTATTTTCCCAAACTTGCTACTCCAGATTTTCTTTTAGTTTTATATTATCTTTATAATGTAATTCTTGTTTTTGTAATTTTTAACTTGTAATCAATAAATTTTGCATGGTAACTGACTGACATTATTGGTAACTGACTGACGTAACTGACTGACATATCATTTAAATGTTGGTCAAGTGCTACTAATTATTGCAAATAATAACAAGAACTATAACAATTATTTGTATATAGTATGTGGCAGGCTGTGAAATACTTTTGTTTTAAATGAATTGATATTTTGGTGCAAAGTACCGAATTGGAGGAAAACGTGAGTAGTCGCAACTCATTCGCAAGTTTGGCTAAGTACGTAGAAGTAGTGAAGCGAGCTTTTTACTTAAAAATGTCTCTCACAGCTGCAGGAAAACATAAGATATAGGGGCTATTAGAAAAAGTTAAAATAGAGTGAAAACTAGAATTATTATTTGAAGAAAAAACAGAGCGGCAAGAATTCAACCGTTTTCAAGATTTAAAGGTTTGTCAAAAAAGCTGTTGGGCCTACGTAGGGCTATCAGTGAAGAACAGCTTACAATTACCAATTATTATTCCTGTTTCTTGTACCTCTACAGAATCAACCATCTTAGCACCCTCCAAATTTATCCCTTAGAAAAGCTCATAAGGCTCATTTAAGCGTTTGGTGATGGTGTGTCCGCTAACTGTAAACAAATTTTTATTTCCTCAAAGGCACACAAGACATGATTTGTTCACACCTTTTGTAAAGATCATCTTTCTTTGGTTCATCGGGAAATAGATGCAAAAATCACCAGTAAACAATGATTGACATGTCTATTATTTTTAATGTGTCGCAAAACCCGTCGCCAAGCCACTGTGCAGTATCCATTATTACGCTTTATTGGTTTGTTAAAGCTAGGCTCACAAAGAAACTACAGCCGGGCAACACTGACAATGGTCAGACAAGATGGAATTTCAATTTACAACCCTTGTAATTGGATATAGCCAGTAGCTTACAAGTTCCCGCTGAATCGGTGAATCTGCCGAAATTCGTAAAATGTAAACGGATAAACTTTTTATATTAAGTTCTCCAACCAGAAGATTGTTACTCAATTAGTGATTGAATGCTTCAGAGAGTGTCTTAATAAAAATACCTATCAGAGTTGATTTAAATAAAACAATGTTAAAAATGCTCCGCGCAACTTTAACAATGACGATAAAACATCATCATTCCTAGAATTCTAAGAAAATCCGGCATAGGCCTACAATGAAAACCCAAAGTTCTTATTCTATGGGTCACTTGTTCTGAAGAGAACAGGGCCTCTCCAAGTTGATCAATGATCACTGATAAGCTACATGAAGTAGGCCTAGCTAACACAAATAGGCCTATAGCCAAATTGTTGAAGTAGTAGGTAATCGTGGTTTTCCAATTAACTACGCCTAGGCATACGGAACCTCAATTCGCAAGTGGTTTATTTTCTTGGGTCTAACAATCTTTGCATTATTACATAAATCGAGAACCGATTCAACTGATATTATGGTCAACATTATTTTATTTCTTATAATTATGTTTTATGTCACCTCTGACTAGCAATTTCACAGAATGTCAGTCAGTTACTAATTGTCAGTCAGTTACCAAAAGTGCCTATTTATTATGTTAAACACTTAAAAAAAAAAAAAAAAAAAACTGGGGTTATTTAAAACATCAATGTTTAATGCTAAAAAATAAAATATAGAAATGTTCCTAACTGTTTAACTTTCAGAGCATTTTCGAAGACATATGTTCGAGTGAAACATCAGGTTGCCAAAACGTCAGTCAGTTACTGCTGCATTGTATGCACTCGTTTTAATTTCTATTCACTGTTCATCTAGTTGTAACTTGTTTACTTTTAAAGCTTATTTGATTCTGTAAATTTTGATACCTAATTTTCCAAAAAAATAATGATGGATTATTGATATCTATGTCCATTCTTAATGCAAAGTGTGTCTAAATGTCAGTCAGTTACCCGTGGAATTGCCCTACAGCACTCCATACATTGCGCTTCATAGCACCTCCTATTCCGTCCACTGGCCCCTTCCCATGTGACGTGGCAAAGAAATTCCAAGTTATTACTTTTCCATGCTTCTTCTGAAGATGGAGAATAGAAGCAGCAATGAACTTGTTTTTGAATTGGGAACTAGGCCCATCAGACCAGATGCTAACGAGCTTAACTTCACTAGGAATTTCTTCCAAAACTCGGTCAATATGGGCTACAACAGTGTCTTTAGAATGGCATATGTTATCAGAGGCCAGGACAATTGGATGCAAAACCCCAGAATGCCATAGTGCTATAGTAAATAGGCCAACCTGCTTCTGATTCCAGTGGGCTGTTTGAATCTCGTCCTGAAATTCGCAGGTGTAATTTTCGGAGAAATCCACTTGGAGAAGAGCACGATTTTTGTCGAATGTCGGAGATCCAGCATATTCTCTTTCCAACTGATAGGATTTTGCCTGCTTTCTCTTCACATGACAATGTTCGAAGAATTGTGGCAAAATGCTATTTATGTTTACAATTAGATCTTGCCCAGATCCCTCTTCAATCACTTTGTTGAGTCTTCCATCAACTTCTTTCCAAATGCACCAAGTAACACTGGGAGGAAACTCATCAGCAACATCGTCTAGCTTTTGCGAAAGCTTGTTGGCACATATTTTGCATTCACCAGTCCAACAACTGTTAGTAGCAGGCTTACATTTTTTAGACGAGTGTGCGTGTCATGTGTTGAGTACCGGGGAACATTTGCATTTAAGGCTATTCGACCGCGTTTGTCTATTTTCCAAAATATGCTACCAAATCAAAATATAGTGAATGGCTTTCAAACCTGGCTCTTTTAGAAAATCAAAACAATTTTTTTCAAATTTTTCTGATACACGGCCAATATCGCCACCTCAAAATAATTTTAAACTTCAATTTGCCAAGGCACACCATTCAACGTAGGGTGTTGTCTTTTTGTGACATTAATTTTCAACTGGTTTTCTATAGGCTGACTGAGAGAAAAAAGTTTTTTTCAAACAATTGTCTTTCCTGAATTTTTTTTCGTTTGGTGGTATTTTGTACCGCTAAACGAAACAATTCGCAGGAAAGGCAATTGTTTAAAAAAATCCTTTCTCTTTCAGTCAGCCTATAGGCCCTAGTAAACCAGTTGAAAATTAATGTCACAAAAACACAACACTCTACGTTGAATGGTGTGCCTTGGCGAATTGAAGTTTGAAATTATTTTGAGGTGGCGATATTGGCCGTGTACCGGATCAGATAAATTAGAAAAAATAGTTTGATTTTCTAAAAAGCCATGTTTCAAAGCCATTCACTATATTTTGACTTGGTAGGATATTTTGGAAAATAGAAAAACGCGGTCGAATAGCCTTAAGTTGATTGTAATATAAGGTCGAAAATATTACTTTGTTAATTGACTGGCTTGCCATTACTGGTCCTAGTTCTAACCCAGTCTCGCCTCACCCGGCTCGGTCTTTTGGCATCCACCACCATTGCATGCCCCCAGTAGTGCGTCAAAACAAACCACTATGGTAGGGTATAGGCCCATCCAAAGTTGCCACAATTTGAGGCTTTCTTATATTGTGTACATCTACTTACTTTCATTAAAAAATACTTGTTCTCATATGACAATATGCCCACAATTTTTTGTTTTACTATTTCAGCCTTAGGATCTCTAGCCTACAGTAAAATTATCATTATTTTTTAATTTCAGCAAAAAACTGCCAGATAAGTCTGAGAAACTAGTTTCGTTTACTGAATGCCCAGAAGTATTCTGCAATGAATGCATCTCTACAGATGTTATCAATAGGCCTACATGTCCTAAGTGCAGACAGGGATCATTAGATGTTGACTTAGTTTCTAATCAACAACTCCACGAAGCATTTGAATTTATGCTTAATATTTCTGTTATGGAAGAGAATACGCTAGCAGGAACAAACTACAAACCATGTGCTGGTAAACAACTGCAAACTAAGACTTTAAAATCTGTTTTCATCCCTCTAATCCAATCTGTTTCAACTGAAACATCTAAACAACATGCAGCATATAGTAGCACCATACCCAAGGATCCAAGTATCCCTAGTAATCTGCCCCGGCGTTTAAAACTCAAACGTACTGCTCCTACCACTAATAAATTGGCAGATGACTTGAAATCTGCTGCACCCTTGCCAAGAATAAGTTTAGACATCACTGGTACTAATGATGTGAATGAGGTTTCCACAAAACTGTCCAGACTTAAAAAGCAAGCTACCACCACTAAGCCTACATCAGCCATGGAAACCATCAAGTCAAATCAGATAATATTGCCTACAGATCCAAATGGCTTGCTGAACATTGTTGTAAAATCCGAAACACCAGAGTCCACACATGAAAGGACTATAACAGCTGAAGGTAAAAGTAACTTTGACGGTTCTTCAAACAAGGAAGCCCCATTTGAAACTCCAAAACGATTGATCAAATCAGTCATAACGCCTAAATCAATTCACAAACAAAAACGGAATATACAGGGTGAAACCCTATTGATAACATCTTGTAGAAAAGGTGATACTGATGTAGTTACTAAACTTCTATGCAATGGAGATGATGTCAATGCTCAAGACAATGCCAAGTGGACCCCTTTGGTAAGACTCAACACAATTCACAACCTTGGTGTAGAAAATAGGAATGTTGGAATTAAGTGAATTTCTCGATTTGGTTAGTCGGGAAACACTCCCGTAGGTGGAATTGTTAATATTTAATACAATTCAGAAGTTAAAAAATTCATCCCGATATAATGAATTCTCAAAAAATCTTATTCTGTAGTCCTACATACTCTGTAGTTTAGTAATAATTGGGCTTTGCACTGCCAGTTTCTCACACTCATAGTGCCACCTTAGTACAAGCCCAAAGCATAAGGATTGCCATGCCTAAAGAACTACCTACATGGAGTGTCATTCTCATTCTGTAACCGCCTACTGATGTTGAAAATCGTTGATTATTCGTAGCAAGTTAGGGCTGGTACTAAGGTGCATAAGAGGTGCCGAGTACTGGGAAGGGGGGGGGGAGACAGGCCCAGTCCCCCTTAGTTGGTAAACTATAGTAGGCCTATAGAGGAACGTTCACCTTTAGTATGTACAGAATGGAGTGAGTTATTTGGTATAATTTTTAATGAAATGGAAGGTTATTAAACCTTCACAAACATGATTCCACGTCATATCCAATTTTAATTATGGTGGGTTCACAAACCATTGTAACGACGTCGGCAGTGAGCTATCGACCTATCAGGTGACGATGTGGCACGCCTCTCCCCTTCCGACTTCGACAAAAATAGAACCGATTCCGATTTTCCATGCCTGGAAGTTCAGCACACAAGCCTTTAATGATGTTAATATCTAAGGCCCATGTAAAAATAAAGAATGGAGCTACTTGTTGGCATTCTAGTGAGTTTTGAAAACATTTGAATACGAAAAAATCGTAGTTTTAAAATCCGTTTCGTCGCTCATCGCATGTTAACACCTAGTGGCCAACATCGGTGTTGACGACGTGACGTTGGCTTGTGAACCTACTATTAGTCTGTATTTACTTATTCCTACGGGTGTTGGCCTTAATTACAATAGGCCTACTTTGAGAGCTGCAGTAGTTGAACCACGTTTCAGATTTCTGAACCAATTATGAAGTGAATATTGTTATTTTCTTTTTCAAAATTCAAATTGATCTTTCAGACATTTTTTGGGGAGAGTATTTCCTGCAGCCAGTTAACATCTGATTGATTTGGGATTTTGCAGATGTGTAATGTAATGTAGCCTAAACTACTTAATAAAATTGCAAGTCTTAGCCTACATTTTGTAATTTTTTGTGATTAATCGTTAATCAATAATGAATTTTGGCTATCTACTACTATGGGCGGGTGTGTATAATATCCTTGCTTGACAGAGTAGTAACCAACCAGAGAGGAGTAACCAATATTAAGGTTTAGTAGAGGTGGCTTCCATAGTAGAACACAAAAATAAATATACAAAATAGAGACGTTTCGGTTTTGCTTTGTTCTTCGGTCGTTCTAGTCTATGAAGCTGTTGACCAGGAGAGGTTAGATTGGGGGGGGGGGGGGGGTGAAGAAGAAGAAGAAGGGGGGTGAAGGGTGGCTAGAGGGTCTCCAATGCATGCACAGAGATGGTTTGTATTCTCCAGTTAATTTTGTATGTACTCTAATAGGCAGTGCAATCTGCTCCACACACATTATTAACAATGTACAAAACATACAAAAAATTAGACAGTTTTAAATTGGTGGCCGCATAGGCCTAGCTCAGTTGGTAAGAGCATAGCCCGGACAGCTAAGGTCCCGGGTTCGATCCCAGGTTCTGTCTAAAGTAGGCCTACTAACATAACAACATCATAGTCCCCTACTGTAAAGCCAAGATTAAACATTATATATATATTATATATATTTATAATATTGAATGATAGCAATTGTCATAAAAGTATGCCCCGACTGGGGATCGAACCCAGAACCTCTGGCTTGACGCGCCATAGCTCTAACCAATTGAGTTAATAGCAGGCTTATGCTTAAAAACCTTATATTCATATACCGGTATATCAAGTAATGCTTAGATTTAGGTAACCCTCGTTACTGGTAGTTGTCTAGCGGTACCGATGTATTGCCATGCAAAATAATAATGCAATCAATAATTACATAGTATATATAATATATTATTTCTCGATTTGGATAGTCGGAAAACACTCCCTTAGGTGGAATTGTTAATATTTAATACAATTCAGAAATTACAAAATCCATCCCGATCGGGGTTCGAACCCGAGTCTCCCACATTCCGGGCAGGCGCATTAGCCAACAAGATCACCGAGACGGTAACTATTTAACTGTTTTTCGATGTTTTATTGTTCCATCCATTCAGTTCTATAATGTAACTACAATAATACAATAATAACTACAATTCAGTAGTTACCAGGAAATAGTTACCGTTTTAGTGGTCTAGTTGGTTGGCTAAGGCGCCTGCCCGGAATGTGGGAGACTCGGGTTCGAACCCCGATCGGGATGGATTTTGTAATTTCTGAATAGTATAAAATAATAATAATAATAATAATAATAATAATAATAATAATAATAATAATAATAATAATAATAATAATAATAATAATAGTAATAGTAATAATAATAATAATAATAATAATAATAATAATAATAATAATAATAATAATTGGATGAGCCAAGCGAAGATTCCATTTCACTACACAGAAAAAAAAAAATCCGATATGTTTTTTTTCTTTTTTTTCTGTTTGTACTTTTGTGTGTTAACACGATTTTGGCTAAACCGATACTCCAATTGCGATTAAATTTTATGGAGGCCTTCGAAATCTCTGAACTGCCACGTTTTTTAGCGCAATCGGGAAAATTTTTCTTATAAAAAAAACGCAATTTTACGATTTTTTTCGATTTTTAAAAAAATTCTTCGACTTATAACACTTACATGCTTTATCCGATTGTAATGATTTTTTAACAGAACCTTAATTTTATGAATTAAGATATTCGTGTGAAATTTGAGCGTAATCGAAAAATTATTTCTCATGAAAATCGAAATTTTACGGGTTTTTTCTTTTTTAAAACAATTCTTTGACATATAACACCTACATGCTTTTTCCTATTGTAATGATTTTTTTATAGAACCTTAATTTCATGAATTAATATACTCGTGTAAAATTTGAGCGCAATCGAATAATTATTTCTTATGAAAATTGCAATTTTACGATTTTTTTCTTTTTTTAAAATTACGTAAAAATTACGATTTATTAAAAAAATTAAGTTAATTTTTAATTTAATTTAATTTAATTTAAAAAAAATCTTCGACTTAGTAATAATTTTTTCACAAAACAACAGAAAATCCGCGTAACACAATGCAGCTCAATGCACCAATTACGCTCATCCAACAACGCGGCGGGACTTAAGCGTTTTCCTAGATATAATAATAATAATAGGCCTAATAATAATAATTGGATGAGCAAAGCGAAGATTCCATTCCACTACCCTGGCGAAAAAAATCCGGAATGTTTTTCTTTTTTCTGTTTGTATTTTTGTGTGTTTGTTAACACGATTCCGGCTAAACCGATACTCCAATTGCGATGAAATTTTCTGAAGGCCTTCGAAATCTCTGAACTTAGAACTGCCACGTTTTTGAGCGCAATCGAAAAATCATTTCTCATGAAAATCACAATTTTTCGATTTTTTTCTATTTTTTTAAATTTCTTCGTCTTCTAATGCCTACATGCTTAATCTGATTGTAATTATTTTTTTCACAGAACCTTAATTTCATAAATATGAAATTTGAGCGCAATCAAAAAATTATTTTTAATGAAAATCAAAATTTTACATTTTTTTTTTAAACAATCCTTTGACTTATAACACCTACATGCTTTATCCGACTGTAATGATTTTTTCAAAGAACCTTAATTTTATGAATTAATATATAAGTGTAAAATTTGTGCGCAATCGGATAATTATTTCTTATGAAAATCGCAATTTTACGATTTTTTCTTTTTAAAAAATTATGATATATATATAATTATATAAAAAAAAAAGTTAATTTTTTATTTAATTTACTTTAATTTTTAAAAAATCTTCGACTTAGTTATAATTTTTTCACAGAACAACAGAAAATCCGCATAACACATGGCTACTCAATGCACCAATTACGCTCATCCAACAACGCGGCGGGACTTAAGAGGGTTCACCACCCTTTTGACAGTTAGTAAATAGCGGTTTGCTCGGCCAAAAAGCATCCTACGTATATACAATTTTGCAAACTTGTCAATAAAGCATACATGGACGTTCTTACAGTCATAGATTTTCAAAATTTTGACTTGATCAGCCAGAAAAAAATCACGAATATAGTCAATTTTGGACTTTTTAACAAAATTGAAATTCGTGAAATCTAATTTATTCTTTATAAATTATTTCAAAACAAATTTTAGGAATGTGTTACTATAGAAACCTTTATTTCCACTTTTTTGAGATATGTTCAAAATTTCTAACAACTGTGATGTCATTCAGCCGAGCAAACAGAAAATTGCCTAAAACGCAGGTGGTGAACGCTCTTAAGCGTTTTCCTAGTAATATATAATGCTAGCAAGGTTTTGTGTGCCACTAGCAGTGGTATGTATGCCATTCATTTGACATCTCTGCTCCATGCTCGAAAAATTAACCCTTGTTTGTTGGTGTGTTGTGAAATACTATTTAAAATCCCCCTTTCGGAAATTTTATCGGATGTTATCTCTCATTGACATTTTAACGTCCACCACATTTTTTCGCCTTCTCCCCCAATAGTATATTTTGTAATTTTTGTAGAATTAAAAAAAAAACTAGGCACAAGTTCAGTATTTTATTTCCCTAAATGGTAATAAGCTTCCATTACTGCCTCCCTTCCTCCTCAAGTCATGCTCATTGGAACTCCACCCCCCATATTTTTAATTTTTATCAATCTCAAAAAAACTAAACAAATAAAAATGAAAAATTATTTCCCCCTCTGGTAATTTTGTTAGATCCTTTCCAACCTTGACATCACCAACCCCTTACACTCAGCTCCCATTGCACATGTACCCCCCCCCCCCTCACACACACACAAAAACCCCACCCTTTAAGTCATTTGTTTGGATTTTATCTGATATTGACATTTAGCCACCTACAACTCCTACCAAAGTTGCTCCTTTCCACAACTCCCTTATTCCCCAGGATCACTTCCCCCAAAACAGTAAACAAAAAAAACATTTTTTCTTCTTAAAAACAATATATTCTTAATTTCATTCCCCTCCCAAGTCATTGTTTCACATGCCATCCACTATTGTCCCCTGAAGCCTGTCCTGGCAGACGTGGTAGTATGACTAGTGGTTAATGCATTTCAAAGATCAGAAAATCAGCTTCCAATAATTGTGGTGTTTTGTATTGATTAATCTTGGGTGTAAGGGTACTCCTACCATAAAACGCGTACTATATTGAAAACTAAATACATTTTCCATCTAGCATGAGGCAGCTCATCATGGATATGTGGACATAGTTGAGAAACTGTTGGATTATGGTGCACTCGTCAACGTGCCTGGAGGACCAGACAGCGTAACCCCGTTGTACGATGCTGTTGTGCATAACCAATTGGAGGTCGTCAAACTCTTGCTCCAACGTGGAGCTGACAGGACAATTCGGAACTCCTTCGGACTAATTCCCAGGTAGGTAGGTGTTGGGATGCAGGGGCGCGGACTTCGTGGGTGCTCAGGGGCTGAAGCACGGAAGCACCCCTCGGATTGTTAACAGGACAAAACAGTAATTTTTTTTTTAGTGCATTCTAACAGCATATTTTTTTGTGATCTGCTGGCCTAGGTAGGTAGGTAGACCCTATTCATTCGAATGCTGGTGGTACGCTTAAATTCCTTCCTAATTTGGATGAATTCAACACTTCAACTACCATTTTTTGGAACCATGTATTAAATTTTTATCCTTATTGTAATTTATTGTATTGTTATTGTATTGTAGTTTGTGGTTTTATTTGTTAATTATTCTACCAATACCGTACATTATGTATTACTTTATACCGTATGATTTTGCCGCCCGCTGTGGCTTTGGGCATAGGCCCGAAGCTAGGGTTGCCACCTTTGATTGAGGTCAATCCGGGACAAAATACGAGGTTGCATGGTACAGCTGGGGTCTGGGGCAAAGCCCCAGCCGCCGGAGGCATTTTCGCCGAAGGGGATTTTTTTTTAGTACATTAGGTATATTTGATGGCCTAAAACGCATTTTAAGGCGACTTTGTATCTCAAATGACAGTGAAATGTAAAGTCTAAATAGACCATTTTTCTCAATTTCATTAATTGGGAAATACTCCCGTAGGTGTAATAAATTTTATGAAAATCAATCCAGAAATTAAAATATTAAGAAAAAAAATGCTGCGATGGATTTTTTAACTTCTGGATTGATTTACATAAGACCATTTTTGTTAATTTCGGGACAAGGAATGGCTGTAGGAAAGGTAATATCTCATGAAAGCAAATAATAATAATAATAATAATAATAATAATAATAATAATAATAATAATAATAATAATCCAATGCCTGAAGAATTAAAAAAATCAATGTAAACAGCATCGTAACTAACCATACAGAATTAAGATGTGGCATAGACAAATCTACGACAATTTTTAAGTAATTTCATTATTTTCAAGATTTCGTAAAATTTCAGGCTTTTGGACCGTTATTGTGCATAACATATCGTGATATTTTGAACATTTTATGTTATGACGTAAATTTTAAATTACAAATTACAATTAAGGAAGTGACTATGTAGGCTTTTACATAATAGTTATCGGATTTTATATGTATCAACATAACAAAGAAAATAATGTCGTTGAATTGAACCAGAAAAGAAATAGCTGAGAAAATTTCACGTCTTTCCGCCGTTTTTGTGAATAACATAACAATATGATAATATTGTAAACATTCATTTAATTGTTGGAATTATAATTTACAAGTTATACAAATTAAATAAATGAATGCGTAGACTTTTTCGTGGTAATAGTTATCACCCTTAAAATAGGACCTAAGCCGAGCCGTGGTAATGGGAAACACGTGTTTCCAAATATCGTCGGCTTAGTCCGGCAGAGCACCGCTGCGCCCCCTCCCCACCCCATCCACCACCACCCTCCACGCCACTCCGAACTCAACCCACCGACGACCCTACAGAACATAAGCAAGCCTAATTACATCGCCACATTAGCGTGGCCTTAGAGATTTTTTTTGGGGGGGGGGGGGGGCGGGGAAAAAAAAAAGTCACAACACCCCATTGAAAACGTTGATTTAAAAATTTTATCGTTAATGAAAAATTTTTTGAAAATGAATTCCACTTTTTTTCCCAAATTAAAACCCCAGGATGGGAAAGATTAAAATAAAAATTTTAGAAATAAAAAACCCCCCCAACTGTGGAAAAGGAGGAATTTAGTTTTCAAATTTTTGGGCAAATTTTTAAATTTACCTCTTGATGGCGGGGGCGAATAAAAAAACACCCGGACCTAAAAGGGGTTTTCCCCCGGGAACCCCCCCCCCCCCCTTATTTTTAATAAAACAAATAATTTTGTTTTAAAATTAAAAATTATTTTTTTTTAATTTGAAACAAATATTTTTAAAACTACAGTTTTATTTACTTAATTTTTTCGGGACCCTTGGAAAAAGTTTTCATAATATGTTTGTTTTCAACCCACAAGGCCCCGGCCAATAACAAAACAAAAAATTTAAAAAAAATTCCAAAAAGAAGAACGTTCTTAAACAAATTTTTTTTAAAGGAGGGAAATTTTTAAAAAAAAATTTCGGGGGGGTTAAAACTTTTCATTTTTTTTTTTTCATTTTTAAATTCCGCTTAGAAAAGGGATTATCACGTTGGGATGAAAAAAAACTTTTGGATTTTTTGAATTGATTTTTGTTACAACAGAAAAAAGCGGTTTCAAAAAACAAACGTTTTTTCCCCGAAAAAAAAAAATCTATCCTTTTCTCTTCAAATAAAAAAAAAATTATTTCAAAAACCACAATTTCTAATACCTTAAAAAAAATTTTTTTCCCGGGGGCAACTGTACCCCAAAAATTAATGCGGTTTTAGATTTTTCCAAACCCAAATATTTTCCCCATCAGAAAAAAAAATTTAATTTAAAAAATAAGTTATCAAATTAAAACAATTTTTTTCGGGAAAAAGGCCCCCACCTTTTTATAAAATTCTTTTTTTTTACCAAATTGAAAAAATTTCCCCCCTGGGGGCTAAACCTTGAAAACTTAAAAAAAGGGAACTGTTGGTTTTTTTTTTAAAGTTCAACAGAAAAAAACCCCACCCCAAAAAATTTATCTTAAAAATTTTAGCTTTTCTTTTTTTCTAAAAAAATATATTATTGGGAAAAAAGCCCCAAAAACCCAATTCTGGGACCCACCAAATTAAAAAATTCCCGCGGGGCAAAACTGGGGTCGCCCAAACCCCTTTTTTGGGAAAAAAACAAAATTTAGGTTTGAAAAATTTTTTTTAAAAAAAAAATTTAGGCAAAAAAATCCTTTATAATTCAAAAAACCCCAAAAATCCTTTCTGGAACCAAAAATTTTTTTCCCGTCTAAATTGGAAATTAAAAAATGATAAAGGGTTTTTAAGTTAAAAAAAAAAAATCACCTTTCTTAAAATTTTTTAAAAAGGGGTTTCAAACTATTTTTTTTGGGTTTTTTGGCACCAAACCCTTCTGTATAAAAATTTAAAAATTTGGGGGCTTGGGGGTGGGCCCCCTTGGGCCCCAAGGTGGGGGTGGGTTGTTTAAAAATTTTGGCCCCCCCCAGAGTTCCCAGGTTTCATTTCCCCATGCCCAAATGAAAATTCTGTTTTTGGAAAAACTTAAGCTCCAAAAATCATTTTCATGTCGGAAAAGTTTTTGTAAATTTTTTAACTTTTTTTGACGCCCAAAACCGGTTTCAAATTTTAATTAGGCCGGGCTTGTCCGGGCTTGTTGGGGCCCGTTTGGTTTTTGGGGCTCTTTTTTGTTACGATTTTCCCGGGGGTGGGTTTTGTGAAATTTTTAATTTATTTTTTAAGCCCCAAGTTTTTTTTTAAATTATTAAAAAGAATAAAAAAAACCCTTAATTTTTTAAAAAAATTGGTTTTTTCTTATTTTAGCTTTTTTTTGGGTTTTTTTAAAAAATTATTATTTCAAATTTTTTTTTAAATTAAAATTAAAATTCCCTAAATCAAAACCCAAAGAAAAAACCATTTTGGGGGTTTATTTTTAAAGGGGATGTTAAAAAAAAAAAACCCCCCCCTAAAATATGGGAGTAAATTTTTTTGGGGGGATTAGCCTCAAATTCCACCCCAAATTCAATTTTTAAATTTTATTCTTTTAAAAATATTACATCGGTCTTTAATGTATATCAAATTTTTTTAAAATGGAAAAAAACAATTTGTTTTTTTTTATTAAAAGAAAAATTTTCCCCCAAACTAAAAAACGGGGAAAATTCGTTTTTTTTTTTTAGCCCCAAAAAATTTCAGAACGATGTTTACCGGTTTTAAATTTTCCGTTTAAAAAACAAAAATCAAAAAAAAGAAAAGTTTAAAAAAACAAAAACATCCATTCAAGGTTTTTGATTTGATTTCCCCGCCCTTTTGCCCCCTAGCTTAAAAATTTCAGGGGGTTTCTAATCGTTTTGTTATTTGGGGTTTAAATTGCGTGGTCGCAGGGGTCCAAAAATTTTAAATATTTTTTTTAAAAATCGAATTTTTTGTTTTTTTAAAAAAGTCAAAAAAATTGTTTTTCAAAAGGGTGCTTTTTCGCTTTGGTTAGTTTTTTATAAAATCGTATTATTTATGGGTAGATTTAAAATTTAAAATTAAAATTTTTTTATTTAAATTTTTAAATTTTTAAAAAAAAAAAAAATGAAAATTGTTTTTTGGGTTATTATTCGTTAAATTTTTCCTTTTTTCAGTTAAGGGTTCAAAAAAAAATATTAAAGGAAAAAAGTGTGGGGAAGAAAATTTTTTTAAAAAAAAAAACCCAAAAATTTTGATTTTCAGAAAAAAAGGTTTGGCCTAAATTTTCCCGATACCTTAACATAAATTGTTTGTTAAACAAACTTCAATCATTAAAGTTTAATGAAAAAATTTTTTTTAAAAATAACAAAAAAAATCTTTTTTTTTTTAAAAAAAAAAAATTTTTTCCCCGGCGAAAAAACGGGGCGGTTTCAAATTTCAGAGATTGGTTCCTTTCCAAAAATTTTTAGGGAAAGGGTTGGTAGGGGGAATCGTGTTAAAAAAACCCCAAAAATACAAAAAAAAAAAAAAAAGAAAGAAAAAAACAAAAATTATTTTTTTCCCCATTTTTTAAAATGGGCCGCTTGCCCCCTCAAAAAAATTTCAATTTTTTCAATGGGGCCCGGACGGGGTTTTTTTTTGCATTATCCAAATTGATTTTTTTTCCTATAAAAAAAGATTTTTTTTTTTTTTTCCCTTTTCCGATTTCGGGGTTTGGGGTTTTTTTTTTGTTTTTACCTTCCCCAAAAAATCAGAAAACGGGGGGGGTAACCCAAAAATTTTTTATTTTTTTAAAAATTAAAATATGAAAAACCACTAGTTGATTTTTTCCTTTGGGCCAAGGGGAAGGAAATTAAAAGTCTAAACCGTTAGCCCCAAAAAATGGAAAAAAGGATGCCTAAATTTTCCCCCGGTTCCTACCAAAAACCTGTTTTTTTTTAAAACCTGGTTAAGGGCCATTATTTGAAAAAAAAGTGAAAAAATAAAAAATAAAATTGCCCCCTTTCATTTCCCGATGAAAATATAGTCAGGGGCCCCAGGTTTTTGGGGATTTATGTTGGAATTAAAATTTTTTAAAAAATGGGGGGGCCAAACCCATCCAAAAAAAACCCCTTTAAAAAAAAACAAAAGAAATTTTCTTGTTTATTTTTAAAAGGGGAAAAAATTTTTTTTTTTTAAACCCTAAAAAAAGGGTAAAAAAAACAACGGGGTTTTGGGTGCCCAGGGTTCAAAAAATTTTTAAAAATTTTGGAAAAAATTAATTCCATTAAAAAAAAAAAATTCCAAAAAAATTTTTGTTTTTTTTGTCAAGTGATCCAACTATACAAAAACAAATTAAATAATCTCAAAATATTAAATTCTGAAAAAATTAAAATTTAATTTTTGGGATCAGTTGGGTAGTTTGGAATAATAAAAAATAATATAAAATTACAGTGACAGTTTTCCCAAAGGGGGTACGGTCCTCTAGTGGCGGTGGATTTTATCCACAAAGTAAGGTTCCAGGGGTTACTCAAATACCTTGGCAATAAAAAATTAATTTTGGAAAAAAACATGGCCCTTGGACGCAAACGTCGAAAAATTTTAAAATTAAAAAAAAAATTTGCAATTGGGTCAAGCTATAGCCGTGCTCGCTTTCACGCGTCCAACTGAGCGTTTCCTATTTTTGTAATAATCAATCGCAGGGTTTGTTGTTTTTTTTGCTGATGAGAACGGGGAATAGACTGCGAGACTGCGTAGGCAAAAAAAAAAACAAAAACAAACCTATTATACTATATAAATAAATGCCATTTAAATGTTTTATATTTTATGTGGGTAATATATTTTGGGGTACTTAGTTTTTTTCTCGATAAAATGTGACTTTATTAATTCTTTTGGTTTCTGCAGCATTCTCAAAGTGGATGAAGAGGAAAAGCCCCGAAGCTCCCCCTCCCAAAACCCCTGTTGGTCATTGAAAAGATTTTAAAAGTAATGCTGCCATTTTACAGTGATTTGTTTTGTCTTTCATTTTATTTGTTTTGCTTGCTTGTTTAACTTTATTTTTTTTAATTTGTATGTCTTTTACCTTTATAAGGCAGGGAGTCTGTCCAAACTTTGGGTTAAAATTTTTAATTATAACTCGGAAACTCAAAAATTTAATTATGTCATAATATAATATTAGGGCCTATATTGAACTATTAATTTAAACGTAAAGTTCTCCAAAATTCTTTTTTTTATAATTAATTTAATGAATGGTCAGCAATTCTATTTTCCCAAGCTTTTCAAGGGTGTTGTTAGGGGGCACTGTACTTTTAAAATTAAAGAACCCAAAAAAGTGGAAGGGGGCTTGGTCCTTTTTTTTAGATCTCATTTTTTTTTTGAGTTGTAAGGTTTGGCTGTTTTTTAAATTTTTTTATGTGGGGATCTCATTATTTTTCAAGTTCCTTGCAAAATTATTTTGAAATATAAAAAATTTATCAAAGTCGATTTATTGCTATGGTATTACCAATTTAACAATAAAATAAAAAAAATATAGGGGCCCAAAGCTTGCTTTTTGAAAAAATGAAAGGCGATTATTGTCACGAACTTAGTCTTGTTGATTGTTTTGCCGTATAAGGCTCTTTTTAAAAGCTTTTTTTGGGAACCCCTTCCCAATTTTTGTAAAACTTTTTTTTCAAAGGGAAAAAAACCCCCATTTCCCTTAATGTCCATGTAAAATTAAACCATTGTGGGCCCCCCCGTTTGGTCAAATCGCTGGGCAATTGGGGGTTGTAAAAGAATTGTAGAAGTAGTAGTTAAATTTTAGTAGTAGAGTAGTTGTAGTAGATAGTAGTAGTAGTAGTAGTAGTAGTAAAAGTAGTTATAGTGTATACCAGTAGAAACAACGCCCTTAAAGTTTTTTTGAGCATGTTTCAAGTTATTTTTACCAAGAAGGAATTCTCGTCCCCCAACCAATTTGGGGCATGTGTTTCGGTAGAACCAAATTCCCTCGTTTTGATATTTTTAAGTTCACTCATGTTTCTGAGGCTGGGTGACACCTCGAAATACCCCAACTCGTTGCCGTTAAATTGGCCTGATGTGTACGACAAAATACATAATCTATCGGCCACGAAACCTTTCGAAAAAAATTTTATATATGTAGAACATTTTATTTCCATGACTATTTTTTACATTTTACATTTTTTCACATGGGGACTACAAGTAGTTGATCTTAACCTTGGTTTAAAAAGGTATGAGTAAAGTATGATTATAGAAAATTTCCCAATTGGGCCCTACTTATTAATTTGTAAAAAAATTTTAAAATAACATAATAAACTATTATTATGCACCACCCAACATTTAAAAATAAAAAATTTTTGAAGAAATAAAATTTGAAACTGGTTCAAGGATGTTAATATTCTGAGTATCTGTCTATAACACAATAAATCAATTTCATATACTGCAGCACCTGACGTGGGTTAATTTTAAATGTTAGGACATGTGGAAAAAAACTGAAAACCTAAAAAAAATAAAGTTATTTGTAATATTTTAATTTTCACTCAAGTGTGATCAAAAGAACTTTTCCCTTAAATTTTAAATATTGTATGAAAATACTAGTGTTTTAAATTTTTACTGAATGTTTAAAAAAATTTTTTGCTGTTCGTATGAAAGAAATTTAGCAAAAATGTTTCCCGTAAAAGTGAAACCCGTAAAAAACTAGAGAAAAGTTTGTGTCCACTTTTACTTTTCATTTCATGATTTGGGTATAACTATATCTTTGTAAAAACTTGTGATATTTAGACGGGTATTTTGTTTTTTCTTTGGTCAGGGCTAAAAAAGTGGACGAAGACAAAAACTGGGCTCTAGATGACCCACAACTATTTGAAGTGGGGGCACACTCCTTGGATATACTGAAAGTATAAAACGGCCAGTTTAAATTTCGTAAAAAGGGGTATGCTGGGTCAACTAAAAGGGTGGGCAAATTTTTTTTTTTAAACTTTAAAAAAATCCCCACATTATTGTGGCTAATCCAATTTTGGTTACTTTTTTTTATTTTTTTTTTAATTTATTTTAAATGTTTAATAATAAGTAACTACGGAAAATAGCTCTTTCAAAACAAAATTTTGCATTTTCAAAAAACCCCAAAAAAAAACTCGCAAATTTTTTCATTTATGATTTTATAATTTGCTTCCCATCAGTAACATCTGGCCGCCGCGTACTTTCACCAAAAATTTCCGTTCGCGTTTGTTTTTCAAGAAAACACATTTTTTTCCCCTCACGTAGCATTGGGGAAAAAAAAACCGGCGCCCCCTCCCTTTCTTGGACGATGCTGGCGGCTCCTGGGGTTTTACGCAAGCGGACGGCGAGACGCTCTGTCTCTCTCACGCACGCGCCCCCAAACCGGGGCTAGGACGGTGGGGAACCCCAAGGGAGAGAAGCAAACACGTGCACCCCCACCGGTTCGGGGTCAGGTGACTTTGATGAAAAGCAGTGGGCGGGCGCTACAAAAAGGGTTTTTGCGGGCGGGCGGAAAAAAGCGACGATTTTTGCTGTATTTAAATTTTGCGTATTTTAGAAATTAGGTGGTTTATCGTGATTTTCTCAATTAGGCCTATCAGATACTTTGCCGAACCACGGGAATTTAGCAGTATGTTGTTTTTAAAAACGCTTTATTACAGCTAAAAATACCTGAAAAGGTAAAGAAAAGTGAAAAAATTTCATTTTTACATTTTGCTTTATTGCACATGAAAAATGTTGGGGCCCTAAATGAAAGCTATGTAATTGTACGGGGCCTATGCAGATACTTGCCGAACCACGGAATTTAGCAGTATGTTGCTTTTTTTAAAAAACGCTTTTTTCAGCTAAAAATACTGTAAAGTAGGGGTGGGGCAATATTCAAATTTTTCAAGTTTCGAGAAAAATTTATATTCGTATTGATTCGAAACTCGAATAGTAACTATTCAAATTTTCCCAAGTATCGAATTCCCGAAGTTTCTTTTTAAAATTCCCGTTTGTATCAGGAAACTACATTACCGTTTCGCGCACCCTATGTCAACCCCCCGCCAACGTGTTTCACGGTCGTCCCAACCAAAACCAAGCTGTACCAACTTCGAAAAACAACAGCATCTGATATCACCGTTGTCACGCGTCGTTGAACGTAAAAAATTACTCCAAAAACGGAGAAAACCCTTCATCTTTTTGCAAAAATTTTTCAAACGGGTTTATCTGGGGGTAATTGCCTTTAAAAAAAACCCCATGGGCTTCGTGTTTTAAGATTACGAAGAAGAAGGGGGCCTTGAGCCCGAAACGGACATAGCCCTGGCTAGCCTAGCCCCTCCCGCTTCAAAGTTAGGCCCTACCCTACGGCAAAAAAGTGCTTTTGGGGTATTTTTTTCACCCAAAAGGGAAAACGAACCGAATTATGATTGCAAAAAAATTTAAAAACCCCCACAGGCACAAAAACGAACATTTTTTTTTAATTCCCTGTGCTTTGCAAATCAGGCCTAGGGCCTAGGCCCCAGCCTAGCCTCCCTGACCTAGGCTACGTACGACGTAATATTTTCAATAATACTTTTTCTAATTAATTTAAACGTAATAACTGCAAATTTTATTTTCCCAAAGTTTTTCGAGGATGCTGTTTGGGACACTGTCGTTTAGGATAAAAAATGCGAAATGGGGAAAGGGTAGATGAGCTTGGCCCTTTTTTTTTAAGATCCATTTTTTTGAGTGGTAAGGTTTGGCGTATTTCTACAAGTTTTTAATAAATGGAAATTTTTGCTTTATTATCAACAATGCCGGGGCCCCCCGCGAACCTCGCCTTTTTAACACGTTTTTAAACATATCCCCATAGAGAAATAAAACGGGAATTGCGGTCGCCCCGTCTTTTGTTTTAGTTTGGCGTTTGCTAAATGCGCATCTAGAGTGCTGGGGTTTTGGTACGGTCCCTTTTCCATTCTTGTTATCACATAAAACGCTACCGTAGCAATATCGTTATATTTTTTACGGACTCTGGCGATACCAAAATTGACCAAACTGCCCCCGTTTGATTAAGAGCTTGCAGAGGGGACTTTGGGTTTTGAATGAAGGTCGGGGTTGGGAGCGGGTTTTTAACTTTCTGCACATGTAAACGTCAGGCCTGTGCTGGTAGGTTTTGGAAATTCCGGGAGAAAAAAGAAAATGTCTGTTTTAGAGTATTGAGTTTTTTTTTCAGCTTTTTGGCCAGAGGTAATTTCTAAAAAATAAGTGGGCCCGTCTAAACGGGCCTATGAGAAGGGTTTTTTAAAACTCCCCATTAAAAAATATTTGGGAAATATATACCCTGGTACAATGAGGGTCTGAAGGGGATGCCCCTCCAATAGTGTGTCTGGGAGCATAGCCCAGAATTGTTTTGATTTATAACTTTTCCAAAGGGTTTTTCTTTTACTTGTTTTTTTTAAGCGTGCTTTTTTTCAAAATTATAAATTGTTTTTAAGTTTCTAACATAATATCAGTTTAAAAAAATTTTTGTTACTTTAAAAACCTTTTCACAAGGAAGATTGGGTACGGGGGAGGAACTTTTTCAACTTGACCGCTTTTTTGAAAATATAAATATGTCCCCTTAAAAAACAAAAAACTTTTAATATTTCCCTTCCCCCCCGGCCATTTTTCACACATCTTTTTTCGCATGGAGTGGCCGCTACTTTTTGTATCTGGCGCTAGGCTGCCCACCTCGTGCCGAGCCATGACCAGGGGGCAAAATTAACCTTGCCCAGGCTATGAATCTTTGCCGGGCTAATAAAAATCTCATTCATAGCCAACGACGTTTTACGGGTTTCGAGCTGAGGGCCCCCCAAAATCCACGTCCGCTCCACTTCCCGCTACAATGGGGGGAGGGTACCCCCCCACAAACAGCGCCGCAGGCGATTTCGCGTACTTTTTTAAAATGGCGGCTTCGAACATTTCCCCCCCATATTTAAACCATGGCCTATTAATTCCCGCATGAAAAAGATAGATGCGGGAGATGACTTGGGTCGAAAAACCGGGAACCCGGATCCTCCCCGCCGGACCCGGGGTTTTGGAACCGGGTTTCCTAAACATTTAAATTTTTTGTTTAGTAAATAAAAAATTTTATGTGACACTACTGAAGCACTTCCATTCGTTTGAAGTTGAGTGCTGGCGTGTCCTTGAATATAGTGTATACAAAACCTCTGCAGGGTGGCTTTAAACCCCCCCCTGCAGCTTTGCCAGCTCCTAAATTCTTTGTTTTTTTTGGGATGTTTGGGGGTTATTCATTCTTGACTGAGAGTGAAAGTGGTAAATTAAGAACTATTTTTTTATAAATGTATTATTCACAGATCACGATTAAGCAGATTATTTGAATAAATCAATTGCGCTACTTATCCGGCCTTGTCTTTTGTGTAATCTTTGTGAATTGTGATGCAGAGTAGAAGGGATCTTGATGGTCGGGGCGCTAGCCTTGATCTCTTTCGTAATGAACGGCCAGCCACGGAAAAGTGCACATAGGGGTTTCATTGTTAAAAATTGCAGACAGGGGAAAAAAATGTGTAAATAATTTCCTAAAATGTGATTCAAGAAATAGAAAAAAACCTTTTTTTGGGGGGGGGGGCTAGAAAGAGTTTTTATTGATTTTGATTTAAAAAAAATTTTCTGAACTAAATAATAAAATGTATGAGTTTTGGGTTTTTAGTGATAGGTTAAGGATGAGCTTTTTTTTTTTTTTCGTAGTTTTGACGCATTTAATGGGTTTTTTTTAATCCAACTTCTTTTTGTCTTTGTTACATAGAATTATATTTTGAAAAAATTTCAACCAACATACAAGCAAATGGAAAAAATTTAAAGAACTAACAATGTTTTTTAAATATTTTTCATAATATTAAATTTCAGGATTTTTTAGTTTCAAAAATGGAAAAAATGGAAAAGTGCTCTTTTCTCGTGTAATTTATTTGGGTTTCACTTTAAATTCTTTTAAAGTCAAAATTAGAGATTTAAAGGGGTTTCTGAAAATTTCATCAATTCGTAGCAGTCGTTTGTCCCCGGAAAGCGAAAAACGAACTTAAAGTGTACAAATAAAAGAAAAAATATCTTAAAATTAAAAATTTTTTGGGCAATCTTTATTGTTTTGCAATAAAAATTACCGTCATGTTTAATTTTAATATTGTACTTTAAAGTGGTTTTTTAATATTATTGTATATTATCTCGCAAAAATGTTCCTTTTTTGGCCAATTTGGGAAAAATTTTTTTCCCAAAGGATGAGGGGGCTTTAAGCCTAACAACCGCAAATTTTTAGAAGAAAGCTACAAATTTGATTTGAAGAAATAAATGGCCCAAAATTTTCGATCCTGTAACTTTCTTATTAATTTTATTAAATTTAAAATTTAAATTAAAAAATTAACCAAAACATACATTTAATTAAAAGACTACACTGTCGCATTTTTATCAAATAAAAACCCTTGAACAAATAAATTCCAAAAAATATTTTTAGCTAGCTAAATTGATTAATTTCCCAAATTTTAAATTTCACTTTTAAAAAAAAATTTTTTAACCCATGTTAATTAATTTTGTAACCTAAATGTCTACCGATTGGCCTAAGATGTTTCCCCCTTTTAAAAACATCATGCCAATAATTTCGAAACGTTTTTGGCCATGCAAATTTTTGTAACGATAGATAATAGATTAGTGAAGTTTAATAACAATTAGCCTTCAAAAATTGTTAAAAAATAGGAAAGGTGTGAAATCATTTAAAGAAAAAAATAAATAGTTTGGGTTTTCCGCTCTTTCCTAAAACTAAATTGAAAAATCAAAGTTCTTTGGGTCCCTTTAAGTTCCCTGCTTTTAAAAAAGAGTTATCTTGTATTAAGAATCCGGTTTTCTTGCGTTTTCCTACACAATACAACGATGGGGGAGGGCCTAAAAGTTTATTTTTTTATTAAATAAATAAAAAAAAAATAAAAAAATTGTATTTAGAGTCTACCCCTCGTTATAAAAACTGGGAATTTTCAGTGGGGGACAGTAAATCAAAGCGACCAAACAACCTGGTAGGCCCCGAGCAACGACGTCGATTATTATTTTATTATCTTTTATTTTTTTTATTTTTATTATAAAAGTATTATTTAAAGATTTTAAGCTAGCCCCTTGACATTTTTTTTTTAAAATTCCCTTGCGTTTGTTTAAAAAAGGGTTTGGGGCCCGGGAAAATTTTTCCCCCCCCAGAGAAACCCTTTCCGGGGTTTTTTAAAAATTTTGTAAAAAATAAGCTTTTCCCGAAAAAAAATTTTGAACTTCTGTTTTCGTTTCTTAAATTGCCTTTTTTTGTTCCTGGAAGTTCTTTTGAAAGGAACCATCACACTTTTTCGGAAAACAAAAAAAAATTTAAAATATTGTCCCGGGGTTTTTAAAGGGGCTTTTTCTAACCCCTTATTTTAAAAAAAAAATTATTTAATTTAATGATTTTTAATTTTTAAAATTTTAAAAAATAATGGCATTCGGGCAAACCGGTGGGCTTTTGGTCCCGGCCCCCCGTTTACCTGTCCCCAAAAAAATGCCCGGTTTTTATTTCCTTTGGGAACCTACTTTTTTAATAAATTTATTTATTTATAAAAAAAAAATTACATATTGGCCGGAGGGACACAAAATGATTTCCATTAATTTTTTTCGGGGTGGGAATTAAAAAAAAACTTCGATTTTTTTAATTTTTTAATTTTTAGTTTTTAAAAAACTAAATTCAAAAACAAATTCCTTTAAAAATTTCAACCATCCAGTTCTTCAAAATTTTAGGCAAAATTTAAAAACCAAACCCAAAAAAAAAAAAAAAACAAACCCAAAAAAAAAACCCGTTTACCGGGAGAGCAAAATTTGGGCCGTTGTCGTTAAATTAAATTTTTTTAAAAAAATTATTATTTTTATTTTATTATATTAATTTTTATTTTTTAAAAAATTTTTGATTGCCCCCTTTAAAGGCATTTGTTTTGAATTTAAGAATTTTTTCGCAAAATTTTTTGGAAGGGGGTAAAAAAAATGGCTTGTCCCTTTTTAGGGGCCAAAAAACCTTTGAAATGTAGTTGGGGCTGTTATTTTTACATTTTTTTTTTTGTTTGGTTTCTTCAGTTAACCCCCTAAAAATTTTTGACAATCTTCAATTATTTTTGGGGGTTTTTTTTTAAAAATTTTAATAAATTAATAATTAAAAATTTAATTTAATAAAAAATTAAATAGGTTGGGGGGCCCCGGGGTTGTTTTTTTAATGTAAATTTGGGGTTAATAATAAGGGGAGCTTAAAATACTTTTTTATATTTATTTTTTTAATGGCTTTTATTTGTCCTTTCGGAAAAAATGTTCTTTTTTTTCAATAGGGTTGGGGGTAATTTATTTTTTTAATTATTTTTAATAAAAAGCGGAAATTTTCCAAAATTTTATTTTTTTTTTTATTTTAAAATTCTTGTTTTCAAATTTGGGAAATTTTTAAACCCTTAAACCCTTTTATTTCCCTTTGGGGGGCCGGCCGCACCAACATGGGGCATTTTTTGGGGCGTTTTAAAAAAAAAAAAACTAAATATAATTTTAAATTTACCCCAAACTATTTTGCCAAAACTTTTGGGGTGTGTTTCATTTCAAATTAAAGGGAATTAAAGATATTTTTTTTTTTTTTTAATTTTCCTTTTTTTTGGGGGGGTTTCGGACACATTTTGTTTGTTGGATAAATTTTTTCCCAGGAAAACTTAAAAATTTATATTAATTTAAAGGGGGAAATTTTAAATGCAAAATTTAAAAATTTCACATAGGAAAGAAAAATTTTTTTAAAAATTTTAATTGGGGAAATTAAAATTACTAGAAAAAATTTTTTTTGAATTTTTTTGTTAATCTTATTTTTACCCCTTTGCTTTAATTTGTTTTTGGTTAATTATCAAAATTAATTTAATCAATTAAAAGAAGTAAAGGGTAAAAACCTATTAAATTTTTGCCCTTTTTTCTGATTTTCCATTTCAAGCCCCCTTTTTATCCTAAAACTTTTCCCAAAAACAAAAACATTTTTTAGTTTTTTCATGAAAATTTTAAATCAATATTAAAAAAAAAAAAACATTTTAGCAAAAAAAAAAAGGTGTTATCTATTTTTAAAATTTTTTTTAAAATTTTAAAATTTTTAAAGGTTTTTTTTTTGGGAAAAATGTGTAGAAATTTGGGGGAAAATTTAAAATTCTTTATTGCTTTAAAAGAATTTGTGCCCAAAAAAAATTTAAGAGAAAAAAACCTTTTTCCCCTTTTTTTCCATTTTGAAACGAAAAAACCGGGTTTTTAAAAAAATTAAAAGGGAAAAATTCCGAAATACCTTTTTTTTCAAATTTTAAATTTCCGTTTTTGGTGAAATTTTCAAAATAAATTCGCTAAAAAAAAAAAAAAAAAAAAAAATAGGCTCAACTCGAAATGCTATTTTAAAGTGTATCATCTAAAATTCCAAACATCATACATTTTTTTAGTTTTTTTGAAAAATTTTTTTTAAACTTTCAATTTTTAAAAAAAGCGCGAAAAAAAAAATTTTGGTTGAAAAATTTGTTAATCACATTTTTTATGAATTATTTTTAAATATTTTTGTGTGTCTGCAATTTTTTAAAAATGAAATATATGTTTTTAAAAAAAGATTGTATTAATTAAAAATACCCGTTACCTAAACGGTGTTTTAAAAAATAAAATCGGTTAACCGGGGGTCCCGAGTTATTACTTTTTTTAAGACAGTTTTTGAGAGTTTGTTTCAATGATTGCACATTCAAAAACAAAATGGCCTCTAATTTAAAAAAGGTGCAAACCCTTTCTCCCAATAAAACCGGGTCAGTCAGATTTTTCTCCTGGGCTACAGTGATTATCACCTCCAGTCAAATGGTTGGGCGAACGCGGTTTTGGGGCAGCGCGTGCGGATGCGTCTTTTAGCGTATCGTTCCCCCTTCGAAAAAAAAAAAGAACCGGTTCAGAAAAAAGGGCAAAAAACGGAATTTTGGAAACCCCCTTCCGACCAGTTTCTGGTACTCGAAGTCATCCCCATTCCCCAATTACTGTTGAAAAAATCTTTATTTGGGCGCTTTCAAGTATATAAAATCGTTTTCCAAATATGTACACAAAATTAAAATCTCCCCATTTAGGCAATCTTCTTGTTTTTATGGTGAACAATCGTTTCCCGGGCATCCCTAGTTCCCCACACCCACACCCAAAACCCGGCGAATATTGTGACTTGAAACTTCACGTAGGTTGATTTTTTACTCAATAAAACCCATTTTTGCGGGCTAGTAAAAATGCTCTCTGGTAGAGGACTATTTTTTGGCATTAACCCGGGGGGGCTGGTGGCCAAAAATGTTAAATTTTTACAACTTCTCAGGAAATCAATCTTGTATTCTGATTTGTATAATTTGGATGAGCGAAGCGAAGATTCCATTTCACTACACTGGAGAAAAAAAAACCGGAATTTTTTTTTTTTTTCTTTTTTTTTTTTTGGGGTTCTTTGAAAACATTCCGGCTAAACCCCAAACTCCAAATTTCATTAAATTTTTTTGGAGTCTATGAAATCTCTGAACGAGAAATGCACGCAGGGAAAAATTGATCGAAAAATTTTTTTCTCATGAAAATCCAATTTTTCGATTTTTTTTT
Organism: Sweltsa coloradensis; assembly: GCA_024449915.1. NCBI lineage: Eukaryota > Metazoa > Arthropoda > Insecta > Plecoptera > Chloroperlidae > Sweltsa > Sweltsa coloradensis. The sequence continues at coordinate 128,931 of JAMZAV010005512.1, forward strand.
TATTTTTAAAAAAAATTTTTCATTTAAACTTACATGCTTATCCCACTTAAAGTTTTTTAAAAGAACCTTAATTTTATGAATTTAATTTCGTGGGAAATTTTGAGTTAATCGAAAAATTATTTCTCATGTAATCGCAATTTTTGTTTTTTTTTTTTAAATTTTTTTTTAAAATTTCTTCGACGAATTAAACCCACATGCTTTATCCCTTTTTTTAAAGATTTTTTTTTACAAACTTTATTTTATCAATTAAAATTTGGGGTGAAATTTGAGGGGTAAACAAAAAAATTTCTATTAAAAAATCGCAATTTTTACCCTTTTTTTTTTTTTGTTTAAAAAAAAATTACGCTCATCCATCAACGCGGCGGGCTTAAACTTTTTTTCCCAGTAGTTTGTAATTGTAAATAGTATTTATGTAAATAGGCCCCCAGGTATAATACCAACAATTTGACCCAAGCTTTTGTTACGTATAGTATAGTTATATTTCGGCATAAAATGTAATCCCACAGCTGCTAATAAATACAATACAAATGACAACTCACAAAATGGCGTAACGGAATACCAAAGTGCAGTAACTCGTCATTTCATTTCACGTGACAAGTTGTCACCGTGCATTAATATACGTACAGAATAAGGATCCAGTAATGATTTTCCTTCTATTTGGAAAGTGTTTGTTCCAAGCCAGAGCCAGTTAGCTTACAAAGTTTGTTTATATTGTGTTTTTATCTTTTGTTGGCTGGCAACATCTTCAAACTGATTTTTTTTATTACGATGGTAGGCAATGGCATGAGCTTTCTAGTGAAATTAAAATGGCAATATTTGTTTAAATTTTGATTTTAGTTTTTTCTTGCTGTTCTTATGTCAACTGTCAATAAACCTGTTGGAAGACGACTGAATAGTTGTCGAAATATTTTTCATGTAGTTTTCTTTGTATAAAAAGTGCAGTACACAGTCCAAATAATTCATTACATTGTGAATACTGGTGGTATAAGCACCAGGTATATATTTCCATTTAATTTGCATTTGCTACTGATTTTTTTATCTAACGGGAAAAATGCACCATAATGACTTTTGACTTATAGTACCCGCCCTGTTTACATTACAAAATACTCGACCATTTTTCAGTTTAAAATATTTAATAATGTAAAGCAGGGCTTTCACCTAAGCGGTTCTACATTTTTGTATCTTTTCGTTTCAGTATCCGGGCTTATTTCATGGTTGCCACATTTTTGTGAAAACCATTTTTGGTTCAGGCTACACAGTGGACAATTTGGAGCTGTCTAAAGATGACTTGAAGAATCTGATTCAATATGGCGAGGGGTCTCTGCTTTCCCGTGAACCGGACCCTGAATCCATTCCACAACAGCAAAGCACAGTGCCATTTCACGCTGATGCCAATGGCTCGTTGCGGTTTTCCCTGTTTTTCCCATTAAAAAAAAAAAGAAAAAAAAAAATTTTGGTTTAATTTTTTACATAAAACTATGGAAAAAGGGATTTTTGAAAATTCAAATGCCTGTGCCATTGCTTTTAATGGGTTTAAATTTGAGAAAAATTTGAAAATTGGACCCTAAATCAAAAAAAATGTAAAAATTGGGAAAAAAAAGTTGAAATCAAAATTCTTGCCAAAACGATTTTTATGGATAAACTTCAAAAACAAGATTGCAGTAAAAAACCAAATTCAATTTTAAAACTTTTAAAAAAAATAATTCTTTTTTTTGTCTAAATGCCAAAAAGGGTTTTTTTTATCAATAACTTTTTTGTACAACAAAAAATTGGTTTTGGTTTTAAATTTTTTTTTAGTCCCATTTTTAAGCGTTAAGGGTTTTTCCGGCGGGCCTTCTTTTCCTTTTCTCATTTATTTGTAACAATGTGTTTTTTAGGAAATTTAAATTAACCAGAAAATTTCCCCAATTTTCCTTTTTTTAAATTTTTAAAGGGAAAAAATAAAAGGTTTTCTGTGTTTTTAAATTCTCAAATTTTTTTAAAAAAAAATTTTTTGAAATTGGTCAAATTAAAAATTTGAATTTTTGAAATTTTGGTTTTTTTTAAAAGCTGTTGTTAAACCCGTTTTTCATTTTGTTAAGGGAAAAACTTTTTTTTGCCCCACAAATACCTTTTTAAAACCCTGACATGCCAAGAATGTCAATTTCCATTTTTTCCTTTTTATAAAAAAGGTATGTTTTTCCTTTAGATTTCGGAAATTCTAAATTTGTAAACTTTTCTGATTTAAATTTAAATTAATTTTAAAAATTTGTGCCCCTTTTTATTAAAACAAATTTAAATTCTACTTTATTTTTGTGTTTTAAAGAAATTTTTTTTTTCTTTTCCTTACCCCTGAAACCTTTTTTTTAAAAAAATTTTTTTTTTTGGGGGCCATTTTTTCAAAATTTTTTTTTTTATTGACTTATATAAAAGGAAATTTTTTTTATTTTTATAAACCCAAGGGCCTTAAAATTTAATTTAAAAAAACCAAATTGGAAAGAAACCTTCCTTCGAGTTTTTAAAATAAACCTTTGAATAATTTTCAAGTCAAAAAATTTAAATATTTTAATTACACTTTAAAAATTGAAATGTTCTAAAGTAGAAAAAAAATATATAATTTTAATACATTATTGTGAGGTAATGGGGCCAAGATTTTCCTTTTTTCCTCTTTGGGAGAAAAAATTTCCAATGTTTTTTTTTTTTTTTTTTTGTTTTTTTTTCTGTTTTTTAAGGGGGCCATAAATTCATAAAATTTAATTTTTGTTAAAAATTGAAAATATTTTTTCCAATGGAAAATTTTTTTTTGTGCTTTTAAAATTTTTTTATTTTTAAAAAAAAATTTTTATAAATAAAGTACCGATTTTTTTTTTTGGGCCCAAAAATTTTATAATTTTAATATTTTTGTGAAAGAACCAATGGAAAAATAACTAAAAACAAATTTCGGGGTTTTTTCTTTTTTAAAAACCTTTTACTTTAAAAATACAGTTTTTGAGTAACATTTTTTGCCAGAACCTTTTTTTGACATAATTAGGTTAAAAATTGGCCCAATCAAAAATTTTTTCTTTTAAAATGAAACCTTTTTTTTCAATTAGAATAAAAAAAAATTAAAATTTTTAAAAAAAATTTTTTTTTTTTAAAATTTTAAAAAAAAAATTAATAAATAAGTTTTTTCCACGAACCAGAAAAACATAAAATGCACTAAAAACCAAACCCCATTAACAACGGCGGGACTTAGGCCCGAAAAAATTTTGGGTCATTAAAGGCACATATTTAATATGTTTAAAATTTTGATTTTGATTTAAAAAAGAAAAGTAATTCTTTTCAACCCCAATTAAATCAATTAAACCCGGGACAATTTTTTTTTTTTTTTTATGGATTGTTTCCTAGAAAAGCCCAAAACCTACCATCAATTTATTACCCAAAAACCCCATTGAAAAATCGTGTTTTTTTTAAACCCCAAAAACCAACATTTTTTCACAAAATGAATCTAAGAAAAAGAATTAAAAAAAGTCATGCCAGTACAAACGTAAGAGATTCCCTGTTCAATTAAAAAAAATAAAAAATAATAAAGGGCAACTTTTTAAACAGCTGCATTCAATGCGTTGGGGCAAGGTTTAAAAGTCAACAAAATGACTTCCCTTTAATTTTTAAAATGGGCTAAAAAAATAAATAAAATAAAAGATGACCCGGGGGGCCATCACGAACTGGTTAATATTTTATCTGACATACACACGTATTTTTTTTGGGACGTTACTGATAAAGAAAGGTATTTTTGGAATTTGGAAAGGCAAGTTTTTTTAAATGTGCCAGCTAATAGCTATTTTTCATTTGTTTATAGGGGGAAAACTCCGTAGGTGAATTGTTATTATTTACACAATTCAGAAATTATATAATATATATTTTATTAATAAAAAATTTTTTTTGACGTAGGTTTTCACGAACAGCGTGAACATCCCAAAATTTTGGTTTAGGGTTTTTGTTCGTTATTTCTCTTTTCTCTAGCAGGCTACACAAGGGCCATTGCACTGGCGACGTTTTGGTGAATCACATCAGCCATCATCAGACAAACCCTAACACTCAGAAAAACTACTGCGCTGCCTCGACTGCAGACGTGGGAAACCCACGTCTGCATCCTGATGATGGTGATGGATTCAGTCGAAACGTCGACCCGCGACAATGGTCCTTGTTGGCCTGCAGAAAAAAAAAAGGGAAATAAAAACAAAAAAACCCTAAAAACAAAAAGGAAAAAAAAATTATTAAATAATACATTTTAAAAATTTTTTCTTTTTTAACAGAAATTTTTAATTTATCCCTTAATTATAAAAATTTAAATTAATTTAAAATTACCCTAGGAGTGGGTTCCCACCAAAAGGGGGAAATCCCTTTTGCCCTTTTATTTCTAAGGTAAAAATATAATTATGTTTTTGTTCATTTTCCCCAAAGGCAGGCCAATATCTTTGATTCTGTTCCACATTGATTTTCAACTACCCCAAGGGGTTAATTAAAAGTACCCGCCTGATTTGGGTTTTTGGTACGTTTTTTCCTTTTTTAATTTAAATTGTTTCAAAAAACCCCTTTTGGTTTTATTTCTAAATTATAAAATACCAAATTTTTTTATGTTTTTTTTTTTAAACAGTTCTAAAACAAAAACCCGGGCCGGCCCCCCCCTTACAAAACAATAAAACTCTGATTTTTCCGGATTTTTAATTTTAAAAAAAAGGGGGGAATTTTAAATTTTTCTTCAAGCCCTTTTTTAAAAAAGGTTTAAATTTGCATTGCCCGTTTTTCGGGGCCTTATTTTGTGGGGCGTGGCGCCGGACCCCGCCCCCCCCCGCCAAAATCACCGGGGCTTTCATTTCCCTATTAAAGGATTGGTTTTTGGATTAGTTTTGAAAAATTTTTAAAATATTCAATAATTTTGCCACCAATTTCCCGTCCCATGCAAGGCAAGGAATTCGAAAAACCGGGAACGTGGGTAAAAGTAACCAACCTAGATTCGATTTGGTCCCGGGGGAAACCCCAGGGGCAATCCTACGAAAGGCCCCGGGATTTCCCCAAAAAGGAATGAAAGGGTTAAAGGGTTTAAAAAATTTGGGCCCCCCAAAGTTTTTTAAAAATAGTTTCATTAAAAAGGGGGGTTTTTGTGGGATTTAAAAATAAAAAAGAAAGGAAAAATTTAAATCCCGGGAATTTCTGCTAGGGTACAAAGGGGGAAACGAAGGTTAGCGGTCGGGGCCGAAAAACCCGGGACCCCCAAACTTTAAACAATTAAAAAAAAGTTTTTTGTAGGGGGGCAAAGTTTTTAATAATTTTTTTAATAAATTTTTGTATTTTTAATTCCAAAAATTTTTTTTAAAATTTTAAAAGGTTTAAAAAAAAAAATCGGACTTTTGTATTTCCCAATTATTACAAATTAAAAAAAAAACAAAAAAAAACAGTTTTTAAATTACTGGGGCCCCACCAAAAAACAAGGGCAATAATTGGTGGCAAAAGGATTAATTTAAAAAAAAAATTTTGTGGGGTTTTTTTTTTTTTTTTTTTTGGTTTTTGTCTTTTTTTCACCGGGCAAAAGGCTTGCACTTTATGAAAATTGGAGGGGACCCTTTAAATTCGCTTTGCGCTAGTTTTTGGGGCCCGAAAAAACCAGAAATACCTCAGATTTTTTTTATTTTTTGCATTTTCTACTTTGGGGGGTTTTAAAAACTGGGGGCTAAAGTTTTTAAAGGAATTTTATGGTTATTATCCTTTTGAAAGAAAAAGTTGGAAAATTCCAGATCTTAGAAAAAAGTTTTTTTTTTTTTAAATTTTTTGAGTCAACCCCTTTGGGGAAACCCAAAAGGGTGGGCTCAAGTTTAAACGAAAATTTTGGTTTGGGGTTTAGGGGTTCCTTTTAAAAAAAGGGTTTAAAAAACCAAAACTATGAAAAAAAGTTTTTTAAAAATTTTTTCCCGGGAAAAAAAAAACAATTTCAAGGGGGGGGAAAATTGGGAGGCATTTTCCCAACCAAAACTTGGAAAAAACCCCTCAAAAAATGGGCCTACCTCCCCAATAACAGTTGGAAATCTGGTGGGGAGTTTGCACCCCCGGCAGATTTCCACAAAAATCAAAAATTCGACCCCTGAAAATTTCCTCCCCTTTCGGTTTTTACAGCTGGGTTTTCAGATGGGGTTTTACCCGGACGGTAACCAAAAAAACGAAAAAACTGAAAATTTAACCACCTCCCAAAAAAAACAATTAAAAGTTGAATTTGTAAAATTGGGTAACCAAGCATAAAAAAAAAGCGAACTTTGTTTTTGTTTAAATTAAGAAAAAAAAAACACAAAGGGGGGTCAGTTTTAATTTTTGCTCAAAATTATTCATTTTTTCTGTTTCCAAAAACCAATTAAATTTTTCCAAAAAAAAAAAAAAATATTTTTAAAATTTTTGGGGCCCAAAAATTCAAAAAATTTTGTTTTTTTAAAAAAGGGGTTTTTTTAAATTTTTTGCTCCCTTTTTTCAAATTTTTATTTTGCAATTTTTTTCCCCAAAAAAAAAGGGGCTTTTTATGAAAACCCGGCACCCCCTTTTTTCCCCCCCCCCCCCCCAAATTTCCCCCGGGCCCCCCCTAAGCCTATCATTCTCGAGTTCTCCTCCGAAATAATACGGCTTGAACTGAATATTACAAGTCGAAGATAACATCGTCCAGAACTATTTGGGACATAATTAGCAGCTATGCCCATATCATTATGCTGCCAAAATGTAAAATCCATCACAATATAGAAATAAACCCTAGCTCATACTGCGTTGGGTAATGACATTATTTTTAAAAAAATGTTTCGTTGGTCAGTTCAAAGGCAACATAATAGTTACAGTACTGTTCCTATCGATCCAGATCTATAATGCATTAAAAATCCAGAACTCATTAAGTCAATCGTCTTGGTAGCTTAGGGACCTGCAATTAGGAGATCAATACCCGGCTCACATGGATTTTATATTTTAATTTATGGATTGATTTCCATAGTAAGAAGTATTCTACAATCTCACACTCACAACATCAACTTTATCTATCGGCAACAATCTCATTGAAAGTAGCTCGAAATGTTTTCTATATGGAAACGACCTAAAATCCTTACCAATCATATTTTATACACCTTACAAATGTAATCGTGTACTAGCTAACCACATTTTCACATGACATCTAGAAGATAAGAAAAATCATGCCAGTATCAAACGTAACGAGATTCCCTGTTCAATTATAAATAAATAAACAAATAATAAGGTCAGACTTTCCAAACAGCTGCATTCAATGCAGTTGGTGCAGGTTAAATGTAACAAACAAGATGACTTCCTTGAATTTTCAAAGTGGGCTAAATACTAAATAAATAATGATGACGTCCATCACGAACTGGTTAATATTTTATCATGACATACACACAGTATTTTATAGGCACGTTTACTGATAAAGAAAGGTATTGGAATTAGGAATCCGCAAGTTTTTTTGAAAATGTGCACAGCTAATAGCTATTTCTCGATTTGTTTAGTAGGGAAACACTCCCGTAGGTGTAATTGTTATTATTTACTACAATTCAGAAATTATATACATATATATATATATATGTTAGCACGTAGGTTTTCACGAACAGTCGTAGATACATCCAAATTTGGTTTTAGGGTTTTTGTTCGTGTATTTCCTCTTCTCTCTAGCAGGCCTACACAAGGACCATTGTCAGCTGGTCGACGTTTCGGCTGAATCACATCAGCCATCATCAGGACGAAACCCTAACAGCTCAGAAAAAACTACTGCTGCTGCCTCGACTGCAGACGTGGGAATCCCACGTCTGCAGTCCTGATGATGGATGATGTGATTCAGTCGAAACGTCGACCAGCTGACAATGGTCCTTGTGTAGGCCTGCTAGAGAGAAGAGGAAATACACGAACAAAAACCCTAAAACCAAATTTGGATGTTTATATATATATATAATAACAATAATAACAATTATTTACTACAATTCAGAAATTATATATATATTATATATTTTATATAATATATAAATATATATATATATATAATAACAATTACGCCTACGGGAATGTTTCCCGACTAAAGAAATCGAGAAATAAACCCTCGCTCATACCTGCGTAAAGGTAATGACATTATAATTAATGTTTGGTGGTCAGTTCAAAGGCAGCAGATATTCGTTGCAGTACTGTTCCATCCATTCAGATGTATAATGCAACTACAATTCAGAGCTTAAAATGTACCCGTCCTGATGGTCTAGTGGTTAAGACGCTCACCTGGAATGTGGGAGATCCGTGGTTCGATTCCCGGTTGGGGTGGACTTTTTTAATTTCTGAATTGTAGTAAATAATAGCTAATAGCTACTCGTTCTTTTTAACAGTTCTAGACCCTACACTGGTCACGGCACACACTATAAAAAACAATTATGACTTCTGATTGACACATGTGATTTTCATTACATTACCCACAAGGGTTACATTCCAAAAGTATTATCCAGCACACTAAAGGTGGGATTTCAGTTGCGGATCGCGCGGCGTGGCGTGGCGCGGATCTAGTTTTCAGCCAATCAGCGGGCTCCATTTCTGATTCGAGGATTCGGTGGATTCAGATCCGGGACTATGAAAATATTCAATATTTTGTCCGACGATATCCACGCTCCGCAGATTCAGCCAATTGGGAATTCAGGAAATCTGACGTGGAAGAAGTGAACAACATAACCTAAATCCATGACATTTGTCCCGAATGAAGTGATTCTTCATACAGAAAGACATGATTCAAAAGGAAATGTTATGTTATATGTTTTAAATTATGCAAAGTAATTTAAAAATAGCTTTTCCCATGTAATAAGTTATTGTGTGATTAAAATAAAAGGTAGGAATATTTGGGAAATCCGCGGATGGCTCCGCTATGGGTATCCACAGGTGAAATCGAAAAAAGTAAAAATCCACGCCTCGCTGCGCCACGCCGCGCCGCGCACATCACAACTGAAATCCCACCTTAAGCATTGTTTAGTGTACTTGTTTATGCAAAGTTTGTAATAATATTAATATAATAGTATATCAATCAACACATTATTTCGCTATTCATCATGGCATAAAGTTATAAAATACAAGTCGAAACTTTTTGTATGTTTTACTCTACTTAAGCACAGTATACCAATAATATACAGTAGCGAAACACACTGTCAAACCGTCACGCGCACCCCTGGGCCCTAGCGAAAGTCAGAGTCAACTAACGATGGTTGTTGGGCCGTGATAATATTATAGTTTAAAAAAAAGTTTTGTGTGAAGTTGTTATTAATTTTATACTGGTAACAATGTCATTTTCATAGAAAGCCTACAGAGCTCATTGTCACTTGTATGTAAATCACTGACTTTAAGACGGCGGACTCTCACTTTTGCTAGGGCGCGCTAGTGTCGCATCGGTACGTGCAGCCGACCACGACAGCAAATCACCCTGCAGGCAGTGCATGTGCAGTGTTTCACTACTGTAAGAGATTGTTATACTGTGACTTAAGTTTGAAAGCATTTCAATGGTTAATATATTCTTTTAATTGAATGCTAAAAATGATTGCACACCAATCTCCAGCATCTTCAGCATGCTGAAGAGTTCAAGAGTCAACTTTCGAAACACACGGATAGCGTTGGCTCAAGAGTTAAGCGCACGACTCAGATTCGATAGGTCCCGGATTCAAGCCCCGTTGAGACCGGCAATCCTGACTGAAGGTTTTCCCGAGTTATTTGCCAGTAGTTAATGCGAATGCAAGGGATTGAGTCATCCTAAACAGCCATTGGACGTCCCCTCACAATTGTCCTACCTCCAATATACCTAGTTGTACATCTGAAGAGGGGTAAGTATTGCACCCTAGGCAGATTTCCCACAAAAATCAAACAAACTTCGAAACACTGGGTAAAACGTTTTCAACTACTTTCGGAATTGACTAGACTAGAGGATGATTCAGAATGTTTTGGTGACCCCGAGACTGGTGAGCGAGATGCGAGTAAGCCTGATTTTTTTAACCCGGCACCTCCAAACATATTATTTTAACAATTAAACATAGTGGAGTATTTTGTAGGGGTGTGCGAATCCATGTTTTTCATTTCGAATCCGAATCTTTTCTAATGAAATTTTGCGTAGCCTATCGTTATGAGATGTGCACAAATGTTTTTTTTTTAAAGTTTGAAAATTCGCGTCTTAAATATAAAAATTTCGCGATCTTTCGCTGTTTACCAAAAAACCAATTTGATATACGAACAACTTAAAAAAAAAAAAAAAAAACGAGCCTAGTTTAAAATTATCAGCAGGGGCCTATAACAAATTCAAGGACAATAATTTATGATTAATTTAAAAGAAAAAGAAGCACATGAGAGTGAGAATCAGTTTTAATTTTAAGCTCAATTTCAGCCTTCATTTTTCTAAGTTTCTGGCACTTTTGACCACCAGATTAATTTCGCCACCAAAATTACGAAATTATGCATTTTTGTGTGCAATGTCAATATTTTGATATGAAGTATTTTGAGCTTGCTCGCGTACAAACGATTATTACAATCTCACAATTTCGCTTTATGACCCGGCACCTCCACCAAATGTACCAGCCAGGATTAATGTAATTTTGACTACCTACCCGGCACCTCCACCAAAACTTTGAAAAATAGCATTGTTTGAAATTTCGTGACCATTTGTACCAATTCGCATTTAAAATCAATTGCTGCCTTCTGGATACACGTGGGCAAACGGCGAGTAATTCAAATTTTTGAATAGGCCTACTTCGAAAACTCGAATCTGCTAAAATTGACCCGAATTCGAATCCATTCGGATTCGAATTTCAGGGATTCGCACAACCCTAGTATTTTTTTATTATATTACGATGATTTTCATTCACAATAGTTATTACAAAAAATAAAGTAACGGCTCCCAATGTGGGTATTCCTGTACACTTTATTGTTCGGTTCATACAATTTAATTAATTTAATTTTTTAATAACATGGCTCTCAAACAGGTCTTATCTGAACCAAGAGAGGTGTTTCTATGGATAAATTGTGTAAACTATGCATTATAAAAAAGACAACAAAGGGCAGTCACCTATTAAGAAGAATATCCACTGCACGCTAAATTATACCTCTTGTTTTTTTGCTTCTTGTCAGATTTACCTATTCAAAACATCATGAACTTTCCTATTATCCCTCAAAAACTAAAATACATTATGTACACGTAAATAAGTTTTTATCGTAAATTGTGAATCATTTTTCCTTTTATTAATATGTACTTGTAAAAAGCCAAAGTCGTTGTTGAACGAGTCAGCGAGCCATTGTAAGACTCTCAGCCGCTTTGGGAAATCGTGAGATTTAAGCCAACCTTGCAGGCTCGGACAGCCGCTAGACGGAGCGGCGTCGAGTACTGCAATGAGCTTAACTATCACATACATCGCCAATCAGTGGTGTAGTGCCATATTTACCAGTATGTAAACCCTTACTCCCATTGGCGGGTAGCTGGGGTCTGGGACAAAGCCCCAGTTGCCGGAGGCCCTTTTGCCGAAGGCGGAAAAAAAATTCAACATTCTACAGTGTTATTTCGTCATGTTTTAACTGAAAAATGGCAACTCAAGGGATTACCATTTTGTTTATGATGGTTGGATATACACTTAGTTGATTTTAGGCGTAAAACTTTAATTTGATTGCCCACAACTAAACTAAACCATCCTGTGTATAAAAGTATGTTACACACAATATTAGAGACAGTTTTGAAATAAATTAAACGAATAGCTAAAAAATTTAAACTACTTCCTGCACTCGGACTCTGTAAACGATGTTTTACAGCAAGATGATCTCTTGGGCTATTAAAACGCGTAATAGTGGCTAAAACCAATCACGGGACACAAGATCATCTGAATTCAATTATCTTTTGATTTGCAAAACAAGTTTTATTAAATGGAAATCAATCTAGAAATTAAAAAAACATCCCAGCGGGGTATCATATTTCTATAAAATCAATTACACCTACGGGAGTGTTTCCCGATTAATGAAATTGAGAAAGTTTTATTAATTTAAGAAATGAATCATGATAGGCCTATAACACACACTTGATTAAAACCACCTAAGAAACTAACAGTCTGCAGAGAACGCATCTCTTCCCAGTTCCTCTGAAATTAGGGAGAGGTGTATAATATATCACCCCAAAATACAAAAATTTGTAAAAAACGGCAGCCAAGCTCTCCTTCCAAAGTCTTCGGCTGTGAATGCTGTGAGATATAGAAGTTGAGCCAAGCATTTCATTCTTTCTCCCTAGTTTCGCATTGAAAAGAAGTAAGATCATTTCGCCTGTTGACGAGAGCCAAGCCAACCATTTTCGTGGTAAAAAAAGTTAAAATTTTTAACTCAAAATCATAAAAAAATTACTTGGCCATTGACTTTTTAGAGTCCTCGTACCAAAATCATATACCGAGTTTCAAGATTGTAAATCTTTCGGGACGGCGTGTGCAGATAGCTGAAAACCCCCCAACTCGGGTAGCTGTAAACAGGGTCGAGTTAGTCATCGCCTTCTAGCAGTCGCGTGCGCTTGGCTGCGGGCGAACGACCGTCACCCTAGATAAAGGCAATTTGGTGCCTTGAGCCCAAATACTGTGTTTTTGGAAAAAGTATTAGTCAATTTTCAGTCATTCCTTGACATGTGTTACCGTACTTTCGGCGTCAGACGGTCAGACTAATCGAAGAAAGGTGATGAGGGAAAGACTGACAAGATAATAGATAGTTCGCTTATGCGAATAATAAGTAGATCTTTTTTAAACATGGTTACGACCGTATCATTGCGTGTATCACTCGTATCATAAGCAAAAGCAGCATGTACCTCCCTATACGAACATTTTCTAGCGCGAGCAGTGTGTATACGCCTGTATATGCACCACTGTCGCCATTGCTCAAGTATTAAAGCTATCAATATCCCAAAATATGTTTTAGATAGGTCCATTTAACGTTGCTTTATTTTTAGATACGTAGCGCGTTTAAACATTTATTAGGTTGGGTTCAATCGCCTGGCATGGCTCTCCTCCCCCGTAGTATTATCTTCTTCTGATTTTGTTTACTACTTTTCTTTGTTACTATTAGTGTTTTGCTCTTTTCACTGCTTATTCTCATGTTAAACTTCAGTGTTTCCACATTCCATCTACCGTATCTACGCTCTTCTAGACTTCTTCGATGGAATCTCCCCATCTCACTAGGCTATAATATATCATCTGCAAATATCATTGTTAAAGAAAAATAAATATGCTAACTATCTAATAAAATTGAATTTATGATTTTTTACATTTGACCATCAATTAAGCAAATTTCCCATCCCATTGAATCCCATCCCTATTAATAAGTAGGAGAGACAATGGAAACAAAGAAAATGCAAATTAGTGCTCTTAGTTTATTAACACTATTCAAATATTAGATACAAAATTATAAGTATAGTCCTAGGCTTACAAGTACAACACAGTATGCACACATAACATAATGTTGATTATTTTATTTAACTACCAGTAGGTGATTATACTGATTTCCACATTCACTGACTAGGGTGGTCCTGAGGGAGCATAGTACGGAGGTCTCGTAGGTGGCTGGCCATAGTAGGAGGAAGGGGGATAGTGAGCGGTAGCTACTGTAGGAACTGGGATAGGAGTTGTGTAAGTTGGAGGGAAGGTGGGAGGAATGGCAGAGTGGGTGTAAGAACCGTACTGGTAGTGAGTGGGCACCATATCGCTTGCCTTCGGGAGAGATGCGTCAGTTGTGTCCATGCTTGCATCGTCTACAACCACAGATTTGCTCACTTTCACCGGAATAGCTGAAACAACGTTCATTACTATATTAGCAAGCTAACTACGTTCAAAATTAATGATTATTTTTTATCAATTGCCATTTGGACTGTATTTGAGAGAAACTGTTTCTGCAAACCAATTAAGTGGGCTAGGTATCCCAAACTCAAATACCCATTTTGCGCCATTTTGGAAAATGGCCGTTATTTTGGTGACCTACATGGAAATTGCGGTGGCTCCCTATCTCTAAAATTCAATTTTGGTGATATCTAACTCTGTGCCAAGCGGCATATTCCAATCAAAAAGTACATGGTTTTTTCGTGTACCACATGGACTACTACAAGCCAGTAAAACGGTCCTTTAACCATGTTTAACATCCACTTCTCTTTTAAAAAAATGATAAACCGAGTTACCGGCAGGCCTCCAAATTGTTTTATTTCCCAAAAAATAGTAGGTTTACCATACGTTCTCACATCATTGAGTAAACTGTGAATTTATTTTTTATAGACAGTGGATGGGGATTAAGAGCATGAAATGACATTGTCGTGAATTATTCAATGGTATGGTGACTACCATAAAAATCAATTTATTTAATTTGGCCTATACTTAACTGTCCACTGTACTAAGGATATAAAAATAGTAGAACTAGTAGTCATAAAAGCAAAAAATAGTGGTTAAAAAAGTGATGCATTAGCTGAAAAATAGGTAGTGGTAAAATACTTGTGTCAATGCATTAAAATTGGATAAAAATTACAAAATAAATTTTAAAAAACTGATCATCACATCATGGAGTTGGATGATAAGGAGGTCTAGCTCAAATGGAACAGCACGTCCATGATCGTGTTTGTTTGTTTGAGCCTATTCGCCATTTTGATTGTTATAACCACTACTAGCAGGTTAAACTTTGCTACAATGAACTGTGGTAGGCCCTAGGTTACCTTGGTTACCAAAGTAAACAATCAAAATGTCTGCCAATTTGAAGTGCTAACTTGTACACCGCCGACCACACACCTGCGCCTCCAGTACGCCAGTACTATTTATAACTCCATGATCACATGACCTTGCAGACATACAACAATATTTTTCATGGCCCATAATTCCGCACGAATCACTGCATCACCAACATTAAACCCCAAATTACTAAATTTACCAGTAGGCCTCTACATAATATACGCTTCCTCTCATTTTCTCCCCGCTCTCAACACAGCCGCACTACCGACACACCATACTGATGCTGCTCTTGTCAATTGAGCCCCTGCAGGGAGTCTTATTATTTTACATTCACAAATTCCATGAGTATCATCGTCTCATTTCATCTTGGTTAGAAGCTCTCTAAACGTCATCCACATCATTATCAACGCTTGCATTATTTGCAATCTTATCACCAACACTTCCTGAATCTTGCAATAGGCCTATATCACACTCATCTGAAAGTCAGTACGATTGCATTCGCCATCTCATAATATTCAGAAGCTTTACGTCATTTCAACAGTAAACAACAGCTGAGAAGACTATTTCTGTCACGGCAACCCGGTGGCCTTCACAATAAGTAGGCCTTCATCTTATTTGTAGTCTTCTGTGAAATGGCTGTATTCGAGAATATATCGGGAAAAAACTCAATCACGTCTGTAAAGACACAAAGAGTCTTGTGCAAGATTGACTGAAATACGTCGGTTTGGCGCAAAATCAAATGACGAATGGAACGGACGCGGAACCATTCCGTATGTCGGTTTTCGGGCCAGACTCGCATTTACGGAACGGTTCCGTATTCCTAGCGGAATGGGTTAAGAACTATTTTTTTTCAAATTGAGTAGGTCAATCTTAAAATTTGTTGAATTAATTGTCACTTTAATAAAAAAAAATCCAAATATGTAGGGCCTAATACAATACGCGAGTTACCTACTATGAAATAACCCGAATGAGTGATTTACAACTGAGGAGAAATGAGTTTTGAATTGCTTAATGCTTAGGTAATTAAAAGTAACAAGGAAGCACACTGACCTCTTAGCATTGCTATACTAGGTAGTCTAGGTTTTCTTTCAGCATATTATTACTCCTCAGAATTTGGTTGTGTTTGTGCCTAGAGATACCATCATACCAGTCTGGAGATACGGTCTCACCACATGAGACTTGTTGGATTAGCTCGAGCAAACCAGGCATTGACGTAGAATGCAGAGGTTTAATCTGGATTACTTGGAAGTTCCATTATTTGTCCTATCTTGTTATGGTTGGCACCAAGTGTGCATGGCGCAATCAGAGCACATTTTTCAAATAGTACCTACGTATAGTGCTTACTTTTTTAAAGTAATAATGGACCATAAATATGGCACTATCAAGCAGGTAATTTGAAGTAAGTTAGTTTCCCAATCTTGTGTAGTCCTGAGGCAATTATTTATAATGTTGAAATGTGCTCTGATTGTGCTTACTCTTTGTAAATTAATAGGTAACTTCCCACAAATTGGAAAATGAAAAGTGATCCAGAATATATGTGAAATTAGCTGGATTTGCCAATCAAGTGAATTTAATTCTTAAATGGACATTGAACATTTATTTATTTAACGTCTTATCTTATTCCATTAAAAAACAGATTTATAAAGTAGGACCTAAATAAATCCAATTAGTACATAAATGCAGACACAACAATGAACTAAAAGTAAGTAAAGTTTGAAATAGTAATATTACAACAATGTATAAATATTAACACACATTGTAGAAGAAGTTGGTCCAAGCTCATCCAAACATCTTAAACTAAGTAATCAAGCTAAAGGATGCTACCTTAGCTTGTTAAGCAACTAATAGCTTGAGGCTACCCTTTACTATTTACGTTAGCCATAACACTCGCTAAGCTGCACGACACTTGGCGTGTCAAAGCACAGCACAGAAACTTTAGTTTTTGTTGTACATACCTTGCCCAACAATCTGTGGTGGAGATGGCAAGTGCAACATGATGGGTGAAATTGGCTGTGGCATTTGTTCTTTTTTCATCCCAGGAGTTCGTGTGGATGGTAGTAGGGGTGGGGAATCCGGAGCCATAGCCACTTGTGGTTGAGAATACAAGTCCAATACCTGGTGACAAATGTCTGCAATACAAAAATTCAAATACCACTGGTTAAAGTTGTAGGGCCTATGCTAAATGTACTGGGTAGATGGCACAGAGTAAGAATTGCATTGCATCACATAAAGTTTATTATGTGCTTTATTGCTAGGACAGGTTGGCTCCAAAGTCACCGATTGCAACTCAACCCAAAATTATTGCTGAAAAATAAAAATACAATTGGCAATGCTGCTGACTCAATACAATAGGCGCACTAAGAGATTATGTATTAGCTAACAGGGAAATGCCTACAACTATCACAGAAATGAACCTCCGCACCACCGATAGATTGGGAGTGCTGGAGGTAAACAAATTAAAAGGAAGTAAATCTCCTGGGTGGGATGAAGTTCCTAGTAATATTGTCAAGAAGGCAGGGTGTGTGATGATGATTTATTTGATTTAAATCGGATTTATTTTATTAAAATCATTTTTTCGATTTAAAGCAGATTTTTTCCCGATTTAAATCAACAATGTCAGAGTTTCGAAACTTGTCAAGTTGGTGAGCGGATCAAGCGTTTCAGAAAATATAATTCAAAACATTTTTAGATGAGCGAAGCGAAGACTTCAATTTCACTGACCCCCAAAAAATTTAGCTCGGATGTTTTTTTTTGTTTGTTTTTCTGTCTGTTTGTTAACTCTCTACCAGGCAAACGGCAAATCCGATCTTGATGAAAATTGGAGGGGACCTTCAAAAACTCTGAACTTAGGTGTATTGTTTTTGGATACAATCGAAGAAATATTTCTCATGAATATCGTACTCTTTTACGATTTTTTGTGCAATATTTTCGTGACATTTGGGCCGATTCTGACCAAACGGGTGGGACTGGAACGTTCATATTTCACATGGACATTGAGGTAGTGGTGATGTATTGCTTTTTGAAAGAAAATGTTAGCCAGAATCCATAGAATAAAGGTTTTAATATGATTTTTTTTAGGTTTATGACAACAATTTACAAGTAACAATAGAAACTTGACAACAATCACCAACAATGCGTTCAAAAGGCACTTGTTAAGTAAATAGATCCCATGCAAACTAAAAACTTACAAATAAGCTCATCCATCAACGCGACGGGACTTTAGTGTTTGCCTAGTTTAAGAAAAACTTGGCTTAAATCAGTTAGAACTTGTGTGTTTGATGCTCAAAATGAAGAAAAAGTGCATTTGATTAAAATCAGCACCCTGCAAGAAAGCATGTGTTTCTCTAGCACATTGCCTTTAGCTGACATTTTGTAACTTTTCATTCCTTACAGGGAAATTTCCTGATAAAGCAAAATGGGCAATTGTGAAACCATTACAAAAAAAGGGGATACAAGCTAAAAAGGACGTCTACATGGGTAACTACAGACCAATCTCCCTTTTACCAGTTTTTTTTTATAAAATTCCCAAAACCATTTTTTGAGCGAGCGTAGCGAGCGTCTCCACTTGACTCTTATGGCTCGAATGTCTGTTTTTTTTTCAGTTACTGCTTCGGTACAAGCTGCACCGTTTCTCTGATCAACCTGAAATTTTGCACACATGTACAGTCAGGGTCATATATAAATCAAGAGGTCTGAAAGATACCTCTTTCACTGACATCTCGTGGTCAGCTGCTAGGTGTCATTATTTATATCGCCCTGTGAACTGCATTGTCGACATAAATAAGAAACATGGCTGATAATGTCAAAGGAAAATTCTCTATTCACCAGAGAATCTATCAAGCCTAGAAGTAATATAACATGGAACGTAAAGAGAGCATTCGATACCTTGGCCTAGGCATAGCATTAAGACTATTCCTTAGTTCTTATATTTGCCTTAGTTTCTAGTTAATTTTGAATAATTCTATCTTAGCTGTCAAGTCTTATTTGCAAACCACCAAAGTTTGTTTTATGCTTTTGTTTTGAGAAAATTGTATTTTTCTTCTGACTGCCTTCTAGATATTGACTATTTTGTTGACCAAGAGTCTTTCAAAGCCTCCTAAATAATATTAATAACATCAAATAGTCTAGGGAACTTCCATCGATCGATAATGTAGTTCACAGGGCAATATAAATAATGGCACCAAGAGTTGACCACGAGATGTCGGTGAAAGAGGTATCTTTCAGACCTCTTGATTTATATATGACCCTGACTGTACATACCACCTATGCGGGTTGCTGTACAGTTTTTGAACAAAATACGATCGTTGGTTATAAAAATAAAAAATTAAATAAAAAAATTAAAATGTTCCGATCGTTATGAAATTTTGCAGGGTTAATAAGTACAACATTCTCTCCTATTTTACAAATTTTCTGCTCAATAGGTCAAGACCTTAAAGACTTATTGGTATGTAACATTATGGGAATGTCGTACTCGGGTCGTGTTGCACGTACCGGTGCTTGCTCAACAACGCGACGGGACTTAAGCGTTTTCCTAGTACTAGATTAGTGTATTTTTTAGATGGAAAATAATATTCTAAGCAAAGAGCAATTTAGGAAAAGAAGATCCACTACAAAAGCTATGGTTAACTTTAATAATACGGTACATAAGACCATGGATGGAAAAGGTGCAGTCGGGGCTGTAATGTGCGACCTTACCAAGGCCTTGGATAAAATGGATTGAGTCATATCTTATAATAAGGAAGCAGAAAATCACAATAATTAACAGCAATGGCAGGGTTGTTACGATTTTCCCCAGCCCAGTTAAACCCGGTGGGTATTAGGCCCCCAATAAAACCCACTAAAAAAAAAAAAAGTGTGATTTTCAGGAATATTCTCAAATTTTCCTAAATGAGAGATGATGAGTAGGCTACAATTTACAATTATGTTAACATTTCAAATAGGGTTACGAATCAAGGAAACATGGTATGATTTTGGATCTATGAGACATGTCACATAGGCCTAGGCATAATCAGAAATATAAATACGACGCCGCTTCGCGATCACTTTTTTTAGTCGCGTTGATGGATGAGCTTTTTTATAAGTTTTTAGTTTGCGTGGGATCTCTTCACATTTGCAAGTGCTTTTTGAACGCATTGTAGGTGATTGTTGTCAAGTTACTATTGTTACTTGTCAATTGTTGTTACGCCTTATAGGTACCTCAAAAAACTTATATTAAAACCTTCATTCTATGGATTCTGGCTAACTTTTTCAACTTTTTCTTTCAAAAGGCAACAGGTACATCATCATTACCTTAATGTCAATGTAAAAAATGAACGTTGTAGCCCCACCCGTTTGGTCAGAATAGGCCCAATTGTCACGAAAATATCGCACTAAAAATCGGAAAAAATCGTAAAAGCACGAAAAACGTGGCAGGTCTAAGTTTAGAGATTTCGAAGGTCCCCTCCAATTTTCATCAAGAACGCATATGCCGTTCGCTCGGTACCCTAGAGAGCTAACAGACAGAAAAAACAAAAAACAATAACAAAAACACCCAAGCCTATGTGTTATGGCTAAATATATTGATTAAGGTGACTTTAGTTTTTGAACCAAAATATCAACTTCAATTTTAAATTTCTACCTAGTAGAAAGTAGTAAAGAAAGTAGTAGGCCTACCTAGTAAAATTTACGCACTAGGCCTAGGCCTAAGTAGGCTAAAAAAAGTAGTCCTCTTTTAAAAAGGTAGGAACAAGTAGGCAGTGGCCCTGTACTAATAATAAAATAAGTTCCTACCTTCAAGTAGGTCCATTGTGACATCCTCCACAAACATATCCCACCAGCGGAGATGCTTTGAAACCCGACCGGACCAGTCGACAACTTCAAACTTACTTAGTTTACCAGCCAGGTACATGAGAGCAACCGCAATCACCTCCGGTTCCCATTGGAGAGACAGTGTGGTACATAAGCTATCATTCACAAATGTCCATGCCATCTGCACCATTTTTTGCAACTTTGCTTTGTCGCCTTTGAGGCACTTTGCATATTTCAATAGGTAGCTATAAGGATGTTCCACTTGGAGATCAAACTTGATAGTTTGAAGAAGAATTCTCTCTAATGTCATCACCTCTTCTTTTGGATCTTCGCCAAAGGTAGAAATCTTCTGTTCTGTCAAAAGGCCTCTAGAAGTTTTAATTATGTCTTTGCACTTCTTTGGCGTCTCTTCTACTTTCCCTGCCAAGAAGAGACAGCAACACGCAGTCACGTATCTTGGAAAGTCTCTGAATGAGTGAAACATGTAGAATCGGTGGAAATAAACCACCCCAGTGGCCATGGTGTTGTAACCAAGGTCCATCTTAGTGCCAGTATCGATAATGAATCTGGCACCTTCTTTTCGGTATCGAGACTCCGTTTCAAAGTCAATGCCATCATGAATCGAAGGTGTGTTTCGAAGCTCTTTCTTTTCATAGTACCAACAAGGCATTGTTTATCCTGCAAAAAGTTAGCCTACCATGATATAACATAAAATGGGGATAGCAGTGCTCGAAGTGGGAAAAAATAGGTGGTGGGATGGTACAGTACAGGGACACGCATGAATGGGGGGTCTGGGGGGTAGCCCCCCAGCAAATGCGGGTCCGGGGCGCACAGCCCCGGGAAATTTTTTCGATTCTTAGTGTGCTTTTAGAGCGTTTTAAAATTTTAGGCACTTAAAATTTTCAATTTTGTTCCAAGAAAAGTGCCTTTTTTTAAAAAGTATAATTTTAATTAAAAGATTAAAAACCAAAAAACAAATTGCTTAAATTTTAAAAAAAAAAAAAAAATTTTTAAAAATTGCTATCTGAAATTTGGCGTTTTCATTGTCTTTCTTTTAAAGCCCCCCCGGGCAATTTTTGGGGGGCCCCCCTGGACGTTGGCCCCCTTTGGGCAAAACCCCCCCAAAGGGGTCGCCCCCCCCAAAAAACCGGGCCCCTGATAGAGCAGTAGGGTTGGGAAAAAAGCGTGTTAGTTTTTTTACACTTGTCAAGCTCGCTGTCTTTTTCGTGTAAAACCGGTGTACTTGTATTTTTTTAAGATATCTGAAAAAAGTTGTACATTTTTATTTTTTACTGAAATATTTTTATTCCCATTCTGAACAGAAAAACACCCCGGGACGGCTTTCGGTTTCATTTTAAATCAATCAGAAAATGACGGGGGGATTTTTCATTGCCCTTGTAAATTTGGGAAAGGGTGATATTTATGGTTGGGGCTTGCGTAATGAAGGGGGGGGGTTTGGGGGGAGAAAAGGGCCTGTGTTTTACCATATTTTTTCGGGGGATACTTAAATTTTGGCAGCAACCCCCTTTTGGGCGCTCATTCGGCTTTTAAAAACCCTTTTTCCCCCCCGCGCTATCTGATCAAAGAATTTCCCACACAAGAGACATTCTAAAATTTAAAACAAAAAACAGTCATTTGGTGTCATGACTAAATCTAAACCCCGAAAACCCAACGAAGCTGCGGCGAGCGGGAGCGACTGAGCGGTCTGGAACCATTTTGGAACGTGTGAGGGGTGGTGGGGGGAGGGGGAAGCCCAAGGCCACGGGGGGGTGGCAAGGGATCGCAATCAACTTACCTTTTTGGGGGAGGCGGGGGGCGGGGGGCGGGCTGAAAAGCTCGTATTTCAAAATAAAATTTAAATTAAAAATCTAAAATTTTCGACGACTGAACAATGCGTTTGAAAGAAAGTCACGTGTATTTTTAAAAAAAAATTACACACACGTGAAACACTTAGACCCCTATAAAAGAAAACCAAGTTTGAAAGCTGGGGGGAAGGGGGTTTGGAGAGAGGGAGGGTGTCGCCGAGATCACAAAAATTTCCCAATCAAAATTTACTTTAAATTTGGATTTTTTTTTTTTTTCTCAAAAACTGTAAAAAGCATTACGAAACGAATTTAAGAAAAAATTTTAATCCCAGTAAAAAATACCTACACTTGACTGTGCAACTTTTTAAAAATGTAAATTTATTATTTTTTTTTTTTTTATTGTTTTTATTTTATTATTTTTGGGTTATTTTTTTTAAATTTTTTAGATTATTATACAGAAAGGGATTAGTCAAAAAAGCTTCCACAGTCCCTCCACGTGCGTTTGGGTTAAGTCCTCTTGACGGCGCTTTTGCAGGCAGTGTATCACCCGTCACGTCTTCCTTTCCCTTTAACCACAGGCGTAAAAAATTTTTTCCTTTTTAAAATCGGTGTCGGGGGGCCATTTGACTGATGAAAAAACAGGCTTGACAGTGGGCTACGGAAAAGGGGAGTTTCTTATGGGCCGTCAAAATGATATTCATAAAAAGGGAAGGGAGCGCTCGCATTAGAAAGTCAAAACTAAAATTTTGTTTCAAAAACCCTTTTTAAAATTTCTGGAGACGCGGGGTACAGATTTTTGGTCTTCTTTTTCGGTTGAACACTTTTTCGGGGGAACCCCCCTCCCACTGTTTGTTTGGGCATTGCCCGTTTAATATTTCCGCTATTTTTCTGATTTTTTGTCTCCGAAAACAGGCTTTGAACCTTTTTGGCCCACTTTTTTGGGGTCAAAGAATACCCATGCTTTTACTAGTTCGTTATACTTTTTTCTGTCATTTGTTTCTCCCGAATCTGCCCCACAGTTCTTTTGACTTTTCATATGTGACCCCCTAGTAGAAAAATTTCCCGTTTCATTGTTTTTTTTCGACACCCTTCCCAAAAAAAACGCCCTCCCGATCTATTTTTGGCGATTTTGGGGGGCCCATCGTAAAGGGTTTACGGCCTTGAAAAAATCTTCTCTTAAACAGCATTGCCCCAGCGGTCTCGGGGTACTCCCCGGGAGTTTGATATCATCGATTGAAATACGTGATATTTTAAGAAAAACCCCATGAGCCTTGGAACTTTGCCCCAGTCGGCCCTTTTAAAAATTTTTAAACAGTTTTTCGAGCTCGGGTTTAGGCATCAACATAAACCCCCGGGTTTATGGACAAGTTAATTTTCGCTCAGCTTTTTTTTTAACCCCGGGATTGACCCTTTCCACTAGAAATGCGTGTAGCGTCTTCGGAAACCTCGCGGGGAAAGTTTTGGGTAAAGAGCTCATAATTTTTTCCATCCCTGCTCGCATAGACCCGGGCACTAGACGAAACCCACCTAGTGCCAAGTACTCTTCCTTAGTGTTGAGTCTTTTACCCCAACCCCCCGGGAAAAGCTTCTAAATTTCCCCTTTTGGTTTTTGGGGGAGGGACTGTAGGGCTGAGTATATCTTGTCAAAAAAGATTTTCATTTTGACAGACTTTAGAGATTTCCCCCAAAATACCCCCCCTGATAAAATTAAGGGCCCATGATTTTAGCAGTGCCACACAAATTAAAATTTTGGAAAATTTTTTTTGCAACAATTTTGGGTAGACCAGCCCGTCTGCCAAACATATTTGATGCCCACACAAAACAAGAGAACCCAAAATTTGTCCAAAAAAAGAAAGTATCACAAGTTTTTGTTCTCCCCAACACTTTAACAATGCATCAAAATATCGATGAGGGCCCATGTACTACTCAGTTCAATTAGATTTGAAAAAAGAAACTGCTTGCAATTTTTACATCGGGCAAAATTTTGTTCGTAAAACAAACAGACAAAAAAAGTTTTTTTTTTCTCACGGGCGTTGATTCGTAACCCTTAAACCCAAATTTTTAAAATTTTTTTCCCCAAAAAAACTTTTTACAAGAAGACTTTCATTTCAGCGCAATGTGATCTGTGATTCTGCAAAAGCGTGATCAGGGCTGTAGAATTTTACCCTTTCCGGGGCCATTTTTTTGTCTGAAGATCTAAACAGAAGCGGGGCAACCCGGTTTTGTGGCGATTTGGGTTTGGGTAGTGATAAACTTGCGGAAAAAATCTGCATGTAGTTTCGTATAAACAACGTGCTTTTTAATTTTAAGTTTTTGAGAGTTTCTTTTTTCCAAAATTTTTAAACGGTTGCTTAATGTTTGATAATGGGTGTTTTGTGGGAGTGAATTTTTTTTTGGGACAGATTGCATTTTTTTTTTCTTTTGTGTCACCCTAAGCCCGACAGTAGAAGAAGTCCCCTTTTTTTACTAATTTTAGGCCTTTCGTTTTGGGTTTAAATCCCCGTGACCCTACCCTGATAATACAGAACATCCCTTTTCCGTTCCCTTTTTTTAAAGTCAAAACCAAAACCCTAAACGTTTATTTTTCCCCCCCATTTTTCTTGTCCAATAAAAGGGGAATCAAAATTCCCCCTACTGTTTCCCTTTTGGATTTTTAATACCGGGATCAGTTTTTCCCCCGGGTTTTTCACAAGTTTACAAAGTCTTCACTACAGCTACGGAGTTTCTATACGGGTAGTGTCAGAATCCCGAAAATAAAAAGTACCCTGTGGGTTAAAAAAAATAAAAAAAATTTAAACTCGAAAGTTAAATTTTCTATAATTTTGAAAAAACCCAACTGCAAAAGTAATTCAACACCATGATTTTAATTTTTAAAAAAAATAGTCGGAATTGCGCTTTAAATGTAGAAAATTAAATCGTGAAACAGATGTGCATTGGGCCTTTTTTTTTTTCCCTTTTTTTTTTGTAAAAGCAAACCCCGACTTTGTAAAATCAAGGGCTTCTTTTCGACCCCTTCACGCCCCCTCCCCCCCCCCCCCCCCCCCCAGCAAACCCCACCAAGCCCTACACAAGACGGCAAACCCGCCTTTTCCCCAGGCAATGGAGGCCCCCGTCAACAACAGAAAAAACAATTTTTCATGGCCGATGATAAATCTCATTTGACAATACGGGTTTGGGAAAACTTTAAACACGGGAAATCCAAATTTAGTATTTCATTTTTTGTGGAAATGTCGGTTTAATACCAAAAACAACCGATATTCTTACATCATTAAAAATTTAAAAAACCCACGTAAATAATTTTGTTTATAAATAAATATATTTTTGTCCGTGACAGTTTGCCCCTGAGTTCAAAAGTAAGGGGGGGCGGGATATAAAAAACTTTTATTGATATTTCGAGTTAACTGCAATAATGGACAAGGACATTTAAACCCACAAAGTTGAAACCTAACAAAGAAGTTCGTGCCTTTATACAAAGAAAAAAGAATAAACATAATTTTTTTAAAAGCTTTCCATTTTTCTTTATTTTTCCTTTTCTTCCCAACCACTTATCCATCTTTATTATTATTTTCGGGCACAAAAAAGTTTTAGTTATGGGATAAGGGCATGGGTATATAGCCTGACTGGAAAACTGGCCCGTGAGTGGGGGCCCCCCGGCCCAAAATCAAACTGCAGTGGAAATCTAAACTAAAAATCTAGTCAGGGGAGCGGATATTGGGGGAGAAAGTTTGTTTTCGCGGGAATCTGACACCGCGAGGGAAAGGGTTGGGTTTGATTAGTAGGCGGGGGAGGGGGGGGGGGGGGGATGGGTCGAGGGGGGCCCCTTCTGCAATTTTTTTCCACAACAACCATTTTGCCAGGGGCCCCTAAAAACCCGTCCCTCGATGTATGAAAAATTTAGGAAAAACTGGGATTTTTTTTGGTTTTTTTAAAAATTTAAATTTTCTTCTGGTTTTCTGTTTTTGTAAAAAAATAAATGGCGGGATGGAAAGTGGCCTTTTTCGAAAAAATGGCGGGGTGACATCCCGCCCCATTCCCCCCCCACTTCGAGCACTGGGGGGTAGTATAATTTGGGTTGGCTTTCCCTTTTCTAGGCCCCAGGGCCCCTCTTTTTTGGTTTGGGGTTTCCCCCAAATTTTCAAAAATGGGGGTATTAGGAGAAAAATAGGGGGCCCAGTTTTTGGGGGAAATGGGGGGGGGGGGCGCGAAGCGCGTAGGGTTTTATTTAAAAATATTGGGAATGATTATTAATTCATAGAAATTGTTGTAAAAGTTTGCCCCGACTGGGGTTTAACCCAGAATGATATAGTAAAATATACGTGCTTCGTGCCCCTCCCCCTAACGGTAAATTCTTTTGGTTTGGGGAAAAGGAAATGGAAATGGACCGGTTTTTTTTAAAACTTTTTTTTTTTTTTAATAAAAACACTGAAAAAAAACTACCGGGAAGTAGTTTTTTTAACGAAAGGATTTCGGGGTGCGCTCTTACCCATATATCCTGAAATAGCCTAGCTAGCGCGGCGCGGGTTTAGCTGAAAGTTCGGCTAACCTTTAAAGCAAGTAGTTTTTTTGAAACCGGTCCCAAAAACCAAAGGGAAAAGTTCCCCCCCAACCTAAAATTTTTCCCAAATTTGGGGAAACAACCCCCCCCCCCGAAAAAGGGAGCCCCACGTCTAAAAGTCCTTTGGGGTTAGAGGGGTTTGTAGGCCTACCCTAGCACTAAACCCTAACAACAACAACAACAATTTGGGAAATTTTGGGCCCAGGCCTAACCGAATCCAATCCCTTTACTGGTTATTCAATGGTTATGCCTAGCCCCTAGGCTAGCTAGGCTAGCTATTGTGTAGGGCCTACCTAAGGCCTAGCCTAGGCCTAGGCCCTACCATAGCACTAGGCCGGCACTTCTTCGGCTAGGTGTAGGGCTAGGCTAGGCCTATTGCCTTGTTACTACTTACCGTTAAAGGTGTACTTTCGTTAGGTTTAGCCGAACTTTCCGCTGGCTACAGTGCGCCGCGCTAGTTCTAGGGTATAAATCGATAAAAGCACACCCGAAATCCTTTCCGTTACAGTGTTTTATAAAAGTTGGACCCCCTAGCCGAAGAAGTTTCCATTAGGCCTACCTACCATAACAACAACCAACAACATATTGGAAATAGGCCCTAGCCTTGCACATGCACATGAGCCTTTAGCCTAAAAGAAATGGGTCTTAGGCCTAGGCCTAACTTATTCAATGGTTATGCCTAGCCCCTAGGCTAGCTAGTAGCTAGCTATTGTGTAGGGCCTACCTAAAGCCTCGGCCTAGACCGCCTTGTGATAGCCCTAGCTAGGCCTAGGTAGGTCCTACGCCTAGGCTACGCTATATTGTGTAAAGCGTTCTTACGTTTTTAACGTTGATAGAAGTCTGTGGAGTTTGGCGATAGGCCTGGAGTCGAAGTCGGTAGTACCAATAATATGTTTCTTCGTCCTCTAAATTAATTAAAATGCTGTGGCGTTGTTTGGTGGAGTGGTGGTCAGGTGACATCTTTGGGTTTAAGGGTGACATGTTGGATCTAAGCACGTATGCCAACTTCACAACTTGGACAAACACCTCATTACAATAATAATTTTCATTAATTTACAGTTACAACTTCAACTTCAATGCATTTACTATTCAATATTTACTACTAAGTAGTAATAATACATAGTAATTCGAAATGAAAAGTCATCGTATCATCATTCAAGTTGCATTTGTCACAAATTATTATAATTAATTTAATCGACCTTTAGTCTTTTCTTATTTTTTTGTTGGTTATATGTATTTTTTCGCATTTCCGTTTTACGTGGTTCGTTTTGATTTAAATAAATTTTGATGTCGGAGAACGATTTCGCACATATTTCTGACTTCTGTTTGTCAGTATAAATTTTTAACTAAAATGAGCTCCATTACGAAAATTTTAGAAGTCAAGCCCTAATCTCTAATCATACACCTGCAAAATGCACTTTTATTCTATGAATTCTGCCTCTGGCCAATTTTTCCACTTTTTCTTTCAAAAGTATGAACGTTGTAGCCCCACCCATTTGGTCAGAATCGGCCCAAATACCGCGAAAATATCGTATTAAAATTATTATCTAAGTTTAAATTTAGCGATTTCAAACGTTCTCATAAAGTTTCATCAAGATCGGAGTAGCCGTTTGCTCGGTCGCGGATCAAGTATCACGAAAATATCGCATTAAAAAATCGAAAAAAATCTTAAAAGTACGATAATCATGAGAAATATTTCTTCGATTGTACCCAAAATCGTAGCAGATCTAAGTTCAGAGATTTCGAAGGTTTTTGTTAATGTTTATTTTTCCGACTTTATAATTCTTATTTTTGAATCTGCTATCTCTTTGTTTGTTTATTTTTCTTTGGTAACGGGTATAGCTTTGGTTATTGAATATTGTGATGATGATTGGTGATTATTTTTTTTACCAGATTGTCTGGTCTGGTTCTCTAGTTGCCATCTGGTCGTGGAGCGCATCTTGAGTTAGGCGTCCTGATCTTTGCTTTTACAGTCAAGATTATTTGGTAGGTAATGGTTTTATCTAGGTGCCCGTTATTGCGCCGCAGCCAGGCCAAAGCCGCGGTGCGCTACACACTCAGGCACCTTATACAGCAAGCAGAGTTGGGTTGTGATTTCGAGGTGTCACCCAGCCATCATGAAACGTGAGGTGAACTCAAAAACTATCAAACTGAAGGGGATTTGGGTACCTGACAACACATGCCAATTTGGTTAGTGTACGAACATTCCTTCTTACTGAAAACATGACTTGAAACATGCTCAAAATCACTTTAAGGATGTTAGCTGCTACTGGCTACTATTACCGGCTTTTACCGGCTTCAGCCTGCTCACTTGTGGGCTACCTACACGTTAGAGCGCGCTAGTTGTTAGCACTGATAGTCGCCCAACCTAGCAGACAACTAGGGAGGTAATTGGTTGCCGGTCACTTCTGCTCAGTCAACAATTCGATCCTAGCGCTTGCAGCGCATGCTTGTGTAACTACTTCAACACTAATGACGCGCAAATTTTGAATTTGTATTGAAATCAGATAACTTGCTGTTTTAAAAATTAAGATGCTTCTTTGCTTAAAATCCAAGCTAGGTAAAAATTTATTGTTCCCAATGTATTTGCTGCGCATTTATCACGTTGTTATATTATATAATGTTTTTTCTTTTTTACAGGATGATAGTTAGTTCTATATGAAACAAAATTAAATTGTTACTACTGAGCCTCCCTTGGGCAACTATTTATGTGATATGATGTTATTTACCATCCTGTGTCTGTAACCTAAATAATAACTTGATATAAATCCCTAATTTTAGGCTTTTGAGACCCGGATATTATCATATTTTGCTAATAACTGGATAATGAGATGGAAAGTCATAGATTGAGAAAATTCGGAATAACAATTTTTACTGTGCTATATTTACCTTTTCACCTTTCTCTAGATAGGTAACTATTTTGAAATTAAGCAAACAAGAAACAAAAAATAATTTTTGGTACCGTCCTTCGATGACACTTCTCGCCAATTTTTTTCTCGAATCGCAACAGCATGCTATCACCAATAACTTAAATATCTTGAGGCATTTCATTACACACGTGTTGTTTTTGACAGCAGACTCAGATTTGTAACACTTTGTAAAACAAGGAACTTCGAACGGTAAAATGTGGAAACGGGGGGAAACCTGTCTCCGCGCAGAAAGACGTTGTTATTCGCTAATTAGAGAAGGCTGGGCCCAATGGGCGTGAAGGGGATGGGGTTTTGTTGTGGAAAATTCCAAGAACACTAGATAATCTTCAGACCAGTTGAACAGGAGCGTCACAACAACCCCACTCGTCTTCCAAATCTTGGAGGAAAAACAGTTTTTTCTGTGATTGTGTATTTCTTTTGCTTGTGCTGTAGTGTGACCAGTGTCGTGTCAGTAAATTTTGTAACAAATCAAATGTGAAATTGTTTATTTTTGGTGACAAACTTTGCCGCAAACAAGATTTGCTTGAAATAAAATTGAAGAAACTGAAACCGGTACTCAGGTATACTCTGTATCAAATACATAACTACAAACTATGTGAAATTGTGATAAGTAGGGCAAATATTGATGTTCGCAGATATTATGTGGAAGCCATAATTTGTCATGAGTCACATGAGTCAGGGTCGAGTGACTGCGTAACGCAATCATGTTATGCGTGACTAAATAGTAAATTTTGCATGTTATGATAATAATTGCATGTCACAAAATTCTTACGTAAAGGTGTGGTGATGGCTAATGCATGGTAAAAAATAATGATTTGAACAATTCAGAATGTGATACAATAACATGATTTTTTTACGAATGCTTATAATACACTGAGGATGGATTGTGATGAAAGCATGATTTAAATTGCTGCATGAGGTATTGCTGACGATTTAAAAATTTTAAAAAATTCTGTGCATGATGCAATGATTTTTTTTGACAAATGCTTAACACAATAAGCATGGGTTGTGCATGCAAGCATGAGTGACGATTTAACGCAGGTGGGTAGGACGTCCAAAGAATAGCGTAAAAGTAATGTTTGCCAATTACTTACACAATGTTTCATGTAGAATAAATTATTTCACAACGCGCATTGTTATTTAATAAAAGGTTATGTTATAATGTTCTTTTAGGCCAGTTAATAAAGAAATTTGTGGTTTCATAGCAATATTCATAAACGTTGCAAATGGCTTTCAATTGCTCTATTCATTGCGAATTTATAATTTAGCACGGTTGTTATTCTTTGAAAATAACACTGAGGTATTACGTTGTCAATCATGCCTAATGAAGTCAAATGCCCCTACGGGAGCTGTTCTAATTCAAAGCTTAAAATCCACAGTTATCTCTATTTGGGTTTCCTGTTAAAGATGAAGCAGGGTTTGCATCAATGGGTAAACAAATTGTTGCAATCCAAACCTAGATTTGAAACTAAAGTTCAGCTTGGATTTGCAAAGTGTGTCAAAGGCATTTTATAATGAGTCATTTATGAATATTTTACACAACTCTCTCACAAAGAACGCTATCCTACACTTGACGGAACTTTTTTAAAATGATGCTATTGTTATGGAACCTGATGTTGGTGCAGATACTGATTCTAACTCGATAACATCCCCTCCACCAATAGGTGACGTAATAACGCCTATCCAAACTTAAACACCATTAATCGAATTAAATGAACAGAACACGGACATTCCGACCGCGATTGTATCAAGAGACTCCGTGGCGCTTCTTGAGCCCGTCATTAGGAGTAGCTGTCGACCGGGGCGACTTACGAAACACGACGTCAACACCAAAAAACTTCAGAAAAAACCCGACTAAGGGACTTACAACAACCCACAGTTTAAGACAAAATTCGTCCATGAATGACTCCAACCCGGACATAACGCCAAAAAACGTAAAATGATGGGTCAAATTCAAAATCTAAAAAGTCATTCCCACCGACAACGAAGTCAAATATCTCATTTAAAGGAAGTAAAGACTAAAACCGCATTACAGGATTTGTCTAGGGAGGAAGTTGTAAAGGGGTGCTAAAAAGTTTTTATCAGAATTTGCGTCAACATTTTTCAGCATGTCGATACTACACAAACCACAAACACCGTACAGCGAGGATGAAAAACAAGTTGCTTTGTCTCTATATTACAAATCTCCAGCGTTTTTACAACGACCTAGGGAAAACAAAGGATTCACCTACCTTCAAAATCTACAAATTGAAGGGCTGGTTGAATGTTTTGGACTTGCAGGCAGGCATTTGAAAAGATTTAATGAAAAAGCTCAAACTTAAAAAATGTCAGGAATGACTCTCCAAGAACGCCAGTGTGTTTTAATGTTCGACGAAATGTCAATCAAAAAGGTTGCCAGTATTCTCCTAAATACGACTTAATTGAGGGTTTCCAGGATTTAGGCTCACTTGGGAGGACCGCGGAGCCAGGAACCCACGTGTTAGTTTTCATGATTCGTGGCCTTAATTACAGTTAAAAGTTACCTATTTCGTATTACGTGGCAAATAGCGTAGTAAAAGGGGATCAACTTCAAAGTTGCTGTTGTAAAACTTGTCAAAACCCTGTTTGACGCAGGTGCCATTGTAAGAGCCGTTGTGTGTGATCAGGGACCTAACAACCAATCCCTCGTGGAAAAATGAATGAAAACGGTCGATAATCTTTTTTTTTGTGTTCGGATCGCGAAAAGTGTACATGCTCTATATGTACCACATTTGTTTAAAAGCCTTAGAAACAATCTCTTATGCAAAGATTTCTTCGTTGCTGGCGAGCAAATATCTTGGAGGGACATTTTCAATGCACACGAAATAGATTCTGGTTCTGATATAGCACGGGGGCATGTACATTAAGTCAAAGGCATATTGCCCAAAATGCATTTGATAAAATGAACGTCAAGTTGGCAGTGCAAGTTTTCCCTCTCATTCTGTGTCAGCCTTGATATCTACTGCAGTTGCTACTGGCCAACTGAAAATTTCCTACTGCATTGGGAAACAGCAAAATTTAAGAATGACAAATGACGTATTTGACGCATGTAACAGTACACTGTTATATAGTAACAATCCGTATAACTGTGCCATCTCTGACCGGAATAAGATAGCACATGCATGCCTAAAGGGGGCCCCTAAATGGATTGAGACGTGGATATTTTCAACGAAGATCGAATAGGGATAATTTGATTCCCCCATGTTTCTGGGTTTTTAAAGTTGACTATTTTAGTCATTCTAGATTTTTGGGGAAGATTTAAGGTCGGAAGGTTTTCTCTTTCTATTAACGGGCCGCTTAATCAGGATCCCTTGAAAACACTTTCTCTGTAGCAAGACACAGGGGTGGCTATGACCGGAACCCCACGGCACAACGCATCAGGCGAAACTTGCTGCATATCATAATCATGCTTATCATGAAGCCTCCGCACACATTTTAATTGCGCCGCAGATGACGATGTGGATGCTTCTGTTAAATAGTGCAGGGTTCAGTCATGAAACTCCATCTGTCCCCGAGGTAGAGTTTGACGAAAATCAGACAGAGGATTGTGGGCGGAGATCGATAGCGACGAAGAAGATGAGATGTTGAATTGCTGGACAAAGTTGAGGGGGATATAGCCATGAACCCAGTAAGTGTGGAAACTGAGGTAAAACGACGAGACTGAGTTAAACGAAGACGAATTTGACAAATTGACATTTTTCAACAAGCTTTGTTGTTCAAAACTTTAAACCTTCCTTGGAAACAAATGCTGTTCGGTACTTTGCAGGGTATTTTGCCAAGGTATGTGTAAAGAATTTTTAAATTTTGTGACAGTTGTAAACACGACATGATAAAGTCTAACAGAGAACTAGAAAACAATCATGAAATGTTAATTTTTTGGGAAAAGCTTTACAAACAAAGCCAGAGAGGGAATTTGGGGTTCCCTTTGTCCCCCAAAACCGAACTAATGAACAATGTCTCTCGTCTTCAACGGGAAAAACTTTTGCCAAGATTTTTCCCCAAAGTAATTCACCTGCGGGGGGTCAGAGCACTCTGCTCGAAAAAATCACTGAAGCTGTCAATTGCGATTTCCCCAATGGTTCAGGGGACCTTGTCTAAATCATCGAAAAATTTGCTCAAACATTTAGTCACTGAAAAGATAAGGAAGGAAGTCTTATGGTTATCTCGCGAGTTACGTAGACCACGCCCAAGTAAAGATAAGAAAGACGTAGACCCGAATGGGCCCAGTAAAAACCCGATTGAGACACCTCAGAATCCAGAGCTCGTAACTAAGGCCAACCCTCGAACAAAAAAATTTAAAAAAACTGGAGAAATCAATGAAGCAAGGACAGTGAATCACGTCATTATCATGTTCTCGACTCAACTGTTATGAAACCAACATTTTTAATTCGATTTGGCTCACGTCACGGTTGATTTTCGCGATTATAGAGTCCCGCGTTCTGTATGTTTTGATAAATGTTGTATGTCGGGGGTGTTCATGATAGATAATTCCCATTTCGGAGCCCCATGCAAACGCATTATTTTTTTCTTGTTCTCCACGTTTCCGACATTCATAAATAAACCATTAAAATAACATTTAGAATGTAAACAATCTGCTGTGGCGCTCCCAACGGCCATCTAGATAGATGAGCCCGAGAACCAAATCAATTATTAGTGTGATTCCTGGGTCTGGCTAGTCATAGAAATTAGATTTTTTACATAATTGACGTTTGTTACATTGCATGAAATTCTTTATAATATGATATCGCTGTGTTTACATGTTTGGGAAGATATTACACGAGAATTACGTACGCAAGTATGTAGGTGTAATGTCAGAAGCATGTTTTGTACGCCACAGTAAACGATCTGCTTTGTAGCATATTATTATACAATTGACGTTTGTTACATTACATGCAATTCTCCGCTATAAAAATGCCAACTATAGACTAGATTTATTATGGGTGAGAACGTCGACGAACGAGTTGTGAAAGGGTTTCTCAATGCTCAGCACATTGTGAATGTGAAGGCAAGTAGCAACGCTTTACAACAACAATGCAACATGCGAACCGAAATGAAGGGCAAGCCACAGGTTGTCTAGGATATCAAAACACTAAAGACATGACATATTTTAGGAATGAAAAAGTGGCTAAAATGGAAACTACCATACATTCAAATTTGAAACTGTCAAATTTAAATTTTTTTGGGGAGATTCCTCAACCACTTTTTATTATTTTAGAAAAATGTACAATGTGTTTTTGTTCGTATCCTAGACAACCTGAGACTTGCCCTTCACTTCGGGTTTGCATGTTGCATTGTTGTTGCAGTAGTGTTGCTAGTTGGCTATGGTACTGGAATACAATACTTTTACGCTGTACATTTGGACTGTAGATTGTAAATTTAGCACTTAGTTTTTAAGTTTTCACTAAAACTGATAATTCAAAATTAGTTGCTTTTCTAGCAGGATACTTTCAGACTATAAATTTCAGCATTAACTATAATCGTCAAGTGACAGAACGGGAATTAAGTGAATACATTATTAAAACTTCGTTATAAAATGTGATGGGAAACATAAAATAACGGTCGGTCGATGTAGCTATATAAGGGGGTGGTGCTGGCGATGTGCGTCATTTTGTACATAAATATAGACTGTGCGGGCCCCAAAAAAAAAGTTTTACGAAATAACAGAATAAAACAGTAGGGAGTTTTGGAGTAAGAACATCATAAGTAGGCCTAGTCATTTGAGAAGACCTTAACTATGTTCGAACATTTTTTGCGTCCATGCATCTCCCCTGTATGACGTCTTTTTCAATGCATTTTTTTATCTTTTTATAAATAAAAATACGATTTTGGGTAGGTAATTTTTTACCATAGTTCACACTTACCCATCCGTAACAATTGGACATGTGATATATTGAAGTGTGTTATCTTTAAAATCTTGCTTTAAGTACTTTTTTTTCTTTTTCCGGTACAAATAATCTCAGCGTACCGGAAAACGCAAAAAAATCATTGTAGGCTAGATATTAGAGATAGGACCTACACACTTCAAAATGTCATAATGTCTTAGTCACGGGTAATTGTAATTACTAGGTAAAAATATCGGCCATCCAACTCATATACTTTTTATAAAATGATCACAAAAATGCTTTAAAAAGCCGCAATAATTGAGAGTATGCAGACGAGAAAAATGCTCAGAAATGTTTTGGCCTTCTAAAAACACTATTTAAGATGTTATTAGGCCTACTCGAAAACTACTGATTTTTAGTTGTTTTTTTAAAACATGTTTTCGTGCCCGGACAGTCTTTAAATAACAATAAAGAAATATTTCTTTATTATTATTTTATATTATTAATAATGTGTAAAGGGGGTTGTGACAATGTGCATTATGTTGCACGCAATATTTTAGGTAAAAAGTAAATTGTGGGCTATAATATTAAGTTGACACTTAGGCCTACACTCGATCGATCGTTATTTTTGGGTTTTTAATCAATAGGGTTAACGATTTGCCAAGCCCTATTGAGATCTTTCCCCCCCCAAAAAAGTTTCCCCATCTACGGTCGGGAGTTTGACTTACTGATGGGGCTGTTGACCCAGGCATGGGTTAATCTAGCGACGACCGGCAAATCAAATTAATTTTAAAAAAAATGTAAGGAAATAATAAAATTCACGTACTAATAAAGTTATACAACTAGGCTTTAAACCTTTCAAAGTTTCACCCCCCCTTCCCCGTGTCACGTATGACGTGTTATGCAATCACTCATCATGCAATCCCAAAACAAGGCCGTCCGGGGAAAGCCATCGAGACTGAGTTGGGACCTTTCATCTCGTCTTCCACAGCGATCTCGTTATGCGCGGTGTTGCATTATTTGAATGGCAACATTTAATTATTATTTAATTATTTGTTGAAGAAAATTTATTTGTAGTTTGCCAAACGCGTATCGAGATGTTTTCCCCATAGTTGACTTTGACAATGGGCGAGTGTTCCTGGAATTAAATGGAGCTCGCGTCCTAATTATCGCAACTTGCAAAATCAATAAAGCGCAGGTCAGTAAACAACGTCATTACAATGTTCGCGACTTTGCGGTATGTTATAAAATTAAAACTTTAATTCGATTTGGTTGACGATGCGGATTACTTTTGCGATTAAAAGGACACGCGTTTGTATGTTTTTGATGCATGTTTTAGTCAGGAATATAGAGATGGGTTTGCGCCCATTAATATGATACAAAAATAATAATAATTTTCAGAGCTCGCCCCTAGTTTCGGGGTCTTTCAGACTCGCAGTCGGTCGCCTCGCATTGTTGAAGGCAGACATGGTTCATTTTTGCTCTTGTCTTGATAATGACGACAATGACGACAACAATGACGACACGAAACACTAACCTAGGATAAAAATAACCAACCATAAAAACTCATCCATCAACGCGACTGGAAAAAAACGTTCGCGAAGTGGCCTAGTTTAGCCCATTGTGAATGTGATAGATAGGCAAGTATATACGAAGTTATATTCGATCGATTGTTGTTTGTGGGTTTCATTTAGTTGGGTTAACAAGTGGTATGCTCTTTTGAGGATCCTCCTTCCAAAAAAGATTCCCCATCTACAGTCCGGGGGTTTGACGTACTGATGGGGGTGTTAACCCAGCATGGGTTAATTCAGCGACGACCGGGAAATCAAATTATTTAACAACAATGTACGGAAATAATAATAAAGTACTAAGAAAATTATACAACTAAACATGAACCTTTTTGATGTTCCACCCCGTCTTCCCCCCCCCCCACCCCACCCCCGACTAGTGTCACGATGACGTAATGATGCAATCACTCATCATGACTGTAATCTCAAAAAAAGGCCGTCCGGGGCAAACCATCTGAGACTGAGATGGGATCCTCCGACCGACGAGATGCTTAGCGATCACATTATGCGCTGTTGCATTATTTGAATGGCAAAATGGGACTAGAGAGAGACCATTTGCGCCCCGCATTTCCAAGGAATTCTTCAGCAATTGTTTGGGAAAAGGGTTTTGTTAACTGTTCTGGTTCTGTCCCCCACAAGGATAAAATAATGAGTGCTGACATTCAACCAATTTACTTACTTGCGTTTTTTATTAACGTATTTATTGGCCTGTTTTAGTCAAAGAAAATCTTCTTTGAAGTTTGGGGTTGTTGAAAATGTGTTGTTGCGTCCATATTTACGTAAATACTGATCCCCAACGGGATGAAGTTTAGCTTAGGGAAAAGCTTTGTTTTTTTTTACGATTATGCCCAGGGCCTATATAGTGTTATTTTGCAAATAAAAAATTGATAATTTTTACATTCACTCTAATTTATATTTTACTCGACGCGCAGCCAAGTCCATCATCGGAAAACAAATACAAATTGTAGTCCCGGCTGCCGTAGTCCAGGTGCAGCCCAAAAACCACGTCCTTCGAAGAGTCCAATCCGCCCTCGAACTCATCTAACATCTACGAGCTACGAGTGGTGGAGAGGGGTGTTTTTCGAGTTACAATAACAACAACACAGGGACAGTCTTTTGGCTAGGAAAAGAATATTTAATGCCAAAAAAATCTCGGAACTCATTTAAAAATTTATTTTTCAGTTATTTACCCTCCTGTGTCTGTACCTAAAAAATAACTTGATATAAATCCCTAATTTTTGGCTTTTGAGACCCGGATATTTTCATATTTTAAATTAATTAATTAATTGGACATTTATTATTTAATTATGCCCATCCTGAGGATAGTCCACATACTTTGGGCTGAAACGTGAACACAACCAAATATATTCGCGCGGCGAAATGTCCCCACCAATTTATTTTAATAGCACATAAATAACTTACAACCCAAAACACATAAATGCGGAAAGATGTTTAAATACTATTGTGTTGCTTTTGTATGTTGATGCTCTCACCCAACATCATATTCACAAAAAATAGTTGCCCAAGGGAGGCTCAGTAGTAACAATTTAATTTTGTTTCATATAGACCTAACTATCATCCTGTAAAAAAAGAATACATTTTAAAAATACTAACAACGTGATAAATGCGCAGCAAATACATTGCAACAATAATTTTCACCTAGCTTGGATTTTAAGCAAAGAAGCATCTTAATTTCAAAACAGCAAGTTATCTGATTTCAAAAACAAATTCAAAATTTGCGCGTCATTATTTTTGAAGTAGTTACACAAGCATGCGCTGCAAGCGCTAGGATCGAATTGTTGACTGAGCAGAAGTGACCGGCAACCAATTACCTCCCTAGTTGTCTGCTAGGTTGGGCGACTATCATGCTAAAAAACTAGCGCGCTCTAAAGTGTAGGTAGCCCACAAGTGAGCAGGCTGAAGCCGGTAAAAGCTATACTCTGACAACACTAGTCCCCCCAACGCTACTCTATTACTTGCTACTATTACTATACTGTCTGATTCCTCAGTTTCAATTGGCCTGCGATTCTGGCCAAACGGGTTGGAATGCAACGTTCATATTTTGCATGGACATTAATAGTGCCTTTTGAAAGAAAAAGTCGAAAAAGTTTGCTGGAAGGCTTCCAAATAGTTTTAATGTAAGCCTTTTACAAGAATATAATCAACAATAGGTAACTATAGTTACTTGACAAATTATGATCACCTACATTATTTTACAAAAAACAAATCTTTGGGCCACTAAATATTTTACATTCTATAGTTAATACCATAGCAATTAAATCGACTTTAATAAAATTATTGTATTTTAACAAATAATTTTGTAATGGAACTTCAAAAAGCAATGAGAACCAAAACAACAAAAAACTTGTAAAAAAACAGCCAAACCTTACACAATCAAAAGCAATGAGATCTAATTGAAATGCCAAGCTTAATGTACCCTCCTACATTTTCGCAATCCACTTTGCCCTGTGACTGCATCCTTGCAAAGCTTGGCAAAATAAATTTGCACAAACTTTTACATCTAAAACAATAGTTGCAAATAAAATTTTGCCACGTTTTGCTAGTTGGATGAGCGTAGCGAGCGAAGCGAGTGAAGCGAAGACTTCAATTTCACTGACCCCCAAAAAAAATTTAGCTCGGGTGTTTTTTTGTTTGTTTGTTTGTCTTTTGTTTGTTTTTCCGTCTGTTTGTTCGCTCTCTACCGGGCAAACGGCATATGCGATTTTGATGAAAATTTGACGGTAGTCGGATAGGGCCTAGATGGATGACAGTGGACGGTGTACTTCCTTACCGACTGCTGCAGCGGCCACCGTCGCTACCACCCAAGGCGGCCCACAATCACATTGCCGTGTTGGCAGAATGGTTGCGGTCTGGACTTTTAATTCATCTCAGTCGACTTCTCAGTCAAC
This sequence comes from Sweltsa coloradensis, assembly GCA_024449915.1. Lineage (NCBI taxonomy): Eukaryota > Metazoa > Arthropoda > Insecta > Plecoptera > Chloroperlidae > Sweltsa > Sweltsa coloradensis. The sequence continues at coordinate 169,042 of JAMZAV010005512.1, forward strand.
AATTCTCAGTCGGAGCTTTTTTTTCATTCTATTCTTATGTTTTTTCTAACCAATTACAATTAATGAAACTCCTTTTCGGTGGAAAATCCTTTATATTTTAAATAGAAACGTTAAAGGTTGTGTAGTTTTTTTTGTTTAGGATGACAAAAATAATTAAATCTCCTTTTCGGATGAAAGTCCTTTATAATTTAAATAGAAACGTTAAACGTTTTGTAGGTTTTTTGGTTTATGAATGGCAAAAATAATAATTAATATAACTTATTTTCGGGTGAAAGTCCATTGTAATTTAAATAGAAACGTTAAAGGTTTTGTAGGTTTTTTTTTAACGTCCGCTATTTTGTATATTTACCTAATATTAATTGGATGAGCGTAGCGAGCGTAGCGAGCGAAGCGAAGATTCCATTTCACTACACTGGAGAAAAAAATCCGGAATGTTTTCTTTTCTTTTTTTTTTCTTTTTGTATTTTTGTGTGTCTGTTAACACGATTCCGGCTAAACCGATACTCCGATTGCGATGAAATTTTATGGAGGTCTTTGAAATCTCTGAACTTAGAACTGCCACGTTTTTGAGCGCAATCGGGAAAATTTTTCTTATAAAAAACGCAATTTTATGATTTTTTCGATTTTTAAAAAATTTCTTCGAGCTCTAACACCTACATGCTTTATCCGATTGTAATGATTTTTTCACAGAACCTTAATTTCATGAATTAATGTACTCGTGTTAAATTTGAGCGCAATCGAATAATTATTTCTTATGAAAATTGCAATTTTAAGATTTTTTTATTTTTTTAAATTACGATGAATTAAAAAAATTAAATTAATTTTTATTTAATTTTATTTAATTTTAAAAAAAATCTTCGACTAAGTAATGATTTTTGCACAGAACAACAGAAAATCCGCGTAACACATGGCAGCTCAATGCACCAATTACGCTCATCCAACAACGCGGCGGGACTTAAGCGTTTTCCTAGTTAATGAAATCATAATAAAATAATTCCTTATTGGATTGCACAGCAAACACGCCCCTAACCGCGTGACGCGCCAACTACCTTTATCGACCCCAAGTGTAATCCATCTAGGCCTAAGTCGACACTAAAATTTGACAGGACCTTCGAAATCTCTGAACTTAGACTTGCCACGTTCTTGGGTACAATCGAAGAAATATTTCTCATGAATATCGTACTTTTACGATTTTTTTTTATTTTTTTCGCGATATTTTCGTAACATTTGGGCCAATTCTGACCAAACGGGTTAGGCTACAACGTTCATATTATACATGGACATTAAGGTTATGGTGATGTAGTACATTTTGAAAGAAAAAGTTAAAAAAGTTAGCCAGAATCCATAGAAATAAAGCTTTTAATATAAGTTTTTTACGATAAATAATACCAATTGACAAGAAACAATAGAAACTTGACAACAATCACCTACAATGCGTAGGCAACAAAACAAAGCACTTGCAAAAGTAAAGATATCCCACGCAAACTAAAAACTTTAAAAAGCTCATCCATCAACGCGGCGGGACTTTAGCGTTTTCCTAGTAACAATCACAGGGCAAAGACAAAGTGGATTGCGAAAATGTAGGAGGGTACATAATTTTGGCATTTCTTTTAGATCTCATTGCTTTTGATTTTTTTTACAAGTTTTTTGTTATGTGTGGGGTGAAGTCTTCAGCGAAAGTTTTAATATTCCCTGAATTGTTGTTCCTATTTTTGGCAAATCTCGTATTATTTGTGAGTAAGATCGTCTAATAAATCAGTTTTTCTTTTCTTTATTTATTTTTTTTCTTGTGTATTTTTTCTTCCTTCCTGATTTACAGTTTATTTTATAAGGCTATTTCATATGAATAAATAATATACCAACATCTTCTAGCAATATTCAACCGTTCATGATTATTTTATCCAAAGACCGGGAGCATCGCTGTGTACTGGTGTGCTCGCGTAAGTAGAATGTTCAAATTAACCGTTTTGAGTAGTAATTTTTTGGATGAGCGTAGCGAGCGTAGCGAAGATTCCATTTCACTACACTGGAGAAAAATACGGAATGTTTTTTTTTTTTCTTTTCTTTTTGTATTTTTTGTGTGTCTGTTAGCACGATTCCGGCTAAACCGATAATCCGATTGCAATGAAATTTTATGGAGACCTTCGAAATCTCTGAACGAAGAACTGCCACGTTTTTTGAGAGCAATCGAAAAATTATTTCTGATGAAAATCGCAATTTTACGATTTTTTTTCGATTTTTTGAAAATTTCTTCGACTTATAACACCTACATGCTTTGTCGGATTTTAATGATTTTTTCACAGAACCTTAATTTTATGAATTTAGGTACTCATGTGAAATTTGTGCGCGATCGACAAATTATTTCTCAAGAAAATCGAAAGTTTACGAGTTTTTTCTTTGTTTAAACAATTCTTTGACTTATAACACCTACATGCTTATCCGATTGTAATGATTTTTTCACAGAATCTTAATTTTATGAATTAATATATTCGTATGAAATTTGAGCACCATCGAATAATTATTTCTTATGAAAATCAAAATTTTACGATTTTTTTCTTTTTTAAACGACGATTAATTAAAAAATTAAAAATAAGAGTTTATTTTTTTATTTAATTTAAATTAATTTTTAAAAAAATCTTCAATTAAGTAATGATTTTTTCACAGAACAACAGAAAATCCGCATAAATCTTGGCAACTCAATGCACCAATTACGCTTAACGCCGCTTTATCTTCTGTAATTAATAAGATCCAGGTCCTCTAATTACGCTCATCCAACAACGCGGCGGGACTTAAGCGTTTTCCTAGTTGTATAAGTACCTGCCCCACTAATCTAAACGGGTCGGGGCCTTGACACAGAAAGACAGTATGGGCCGTGGAACATATAGGCTTTCATATCTCACGTCGACAACACTCACCAGAAACCATCTAGCTCAAATTTGGAATAGACTATGACATAAAAAAATTCCATGACTGAGCAAATTTATCTCAAAATAAGTGATTTTGAAGGATATTCAAAACACAAATTTGTACCACGTTTCCCGATATTTCCGACAGTGTTGGCTGATTTGGTCAGAATCAGCCCAAATGTCACGAAAAAATCGCACTAAAAATCGAAAAATATCGTAAAAGTACGATATTCATGAGAAATATTTCTTCGATTGTACCCAAAAACGTGGCAGCTCTAAGTTCAGAGATTTTGAAGGTCCCCTCCAATTTTCATCAAGATCGCATATGCCGTTTGCCCGATAGAGAGCAAACAAACAGACAAAAAAAAAAAAAACACGAGCTAATTTTTTTGGGGGTCCGTGAAATTGAAGTCTTCGCTTCGCTCATCCAAATATTTCTTCGATTGTACCCATTTACGTGGCAGGTCTAAGTTCAAAGATTTTGAAGGTCCCCTCCAATTTTCATCAAGATCGCATATGCCGTTTGCCCGGTAGAGTGCGAACAAGCAGACAGAAAAACAAAAAAAAAACAAAAACAAAAAAACATTGGAGCTAAATTTTTTGCGGGGTCAGTGAAATTATAGTCTTTGCTTCACTCATCCAATGATGATGTATAGTACCTTTTTAAGAAAAAGTTGGAAAAGTTACCCAGAATCCATAGAAATAAAGGTTTTAATATAAGTTTTTGAGGTATACTAGGAAGCTTCGCAAACGCTTTTTCAGGCGCGTTGTTGGATGAGCGTAATGTTTTAAAAACGAAAAAAGCGTAAAATAGAGATTTTCACGAGAAATAAATTTTCGATTAAGCTCAAATTTTACATGAATATATAACTTCATAAAATTAAGGTTCTGTGAAAAAATCATTAAAATCGGATAAAACATGTAGGTGTTATAAGTCGAAGAAATGAAAAAAATCGAAAAAAATCGTAAAATTGCGATTACCGCGAGAAATAATTTTTCGATTACGCTCAAATTTCACACGAATATATAAATTTATAAAATTAAGGTTCTGTGAAAAAATCATTACGATCGGATAAAGCATGTTGGTGTTATGAAGCCGAAATTTTTTTAAAAATTTTAAAAATCCTAAAATTGCGATTTTCATGAGAAATATTTTTTAGATTACGCTCAAACTTCACACGAATATATCAATTCATTAATTAAGGTTCTGTGAAAAAATCATTACAATCGGACAAAGCATGTAGGTGTTATAAGTCGAAGAAATTTTTTAAAAATCGAAAAAAATCGTAAAATTGCGATTTTCACGAGAAAAAAAATTTCTATTGCGCTCAAAAACGTGGCAGTTCTAAGTTCAGAGATTTCGAAGGCCTCCATAAAATTTCATCGCAATCGGAGTATTGGTTTAGAAGGAATCGTGTTAACAGACAGACAAAAATACGAAAAAAAAACAAAAAAAACAAAACTTCCGGATTTTTTTCTCCAGTGTAGTGAAATGGAATCTTCGCTTCGCTCGCTACGCTCATCCAATAATTGGATGAGCGAAGCGAAGACTTCAGTTTCACTCTTGTTTTTTTTTCTTACGTTACCCCAAGAAAAATAGCTGGAGTGTTTTGTATTTTGTTAGTTTTTTTGTCTGTTTGTTTGCTCTCTACCGGGCAAACGGCATAAGCGATTTTGATGAAAAATAATTGGAGGGGAACTTCGAAATCTCCGAACTTAGACTTGCCACGTATTTGGGTACAATCGATGAAATATTTCTTATGACTAGGAAGCTTCGCAAACGCTTTTTTTAGTCGCGTTGATGGATGAGCTTTTTTGTAAGTTTTTAGTTTGCGTCGGACCACTTTTCCTTTGCAAGTGCTTTTTTAATGCACTGTAGGTGATTGTTGTCAAGTTTCTATTGTTACTTGTTAATTGTTATTATAAACCTAAAAAAACTCATATTAAAACCTTTATTCATATAGATTCTGGCTAATTTTTTCAACTTTTTCTTTCAAAAAGCAATACATCACCACTACCTCAATGTCCATGTGAAATACTAGGAAGCTTCGCAAACGCTTTTTCAGGCGCGTTGTTGGATGAGCGTAATTTTTTAAAAACGAAAAAACGGGTAAAATAGAGATTTTTCCAAGAAATAATTTTTCGATTACGCTCAAATTTCACCCGAATATATTTATTTTATAAAATTTAGGTTCTGTGAAAAAATCATTACAGTCGGATAAAGCATGTAGGTGTTATAAGTCGAAGAAATTAAAAAAATCGAAAATAAACGTATAATTGCGATAATTTTTCGATTGCGCTCAAATTTCACACGAATATATAAATTCATAAAATTAAGGTTCTGTGAAAAAATCATTACAATCGGACAAAGCATGTAGTTGTTATAAGTCGAAGAATTTTTTTAAAAATCGAAAAAATCGTAAAATTGCGATTTTTATGAGAAAAATTTTTTCGATTGCGTTCAAATACGTGGCAGTTCTAAGTTCAGAGATTTCGAAGGCCTCCATAAAATTTCATCGCAATCGGAGTATCGGTTTAGCCGGAATCGTGTTAACAGACAGACAAAAATACAAAAAAAAAGAAAAAAAGAAAAAAAAACATTCCGGATTTTTTTCTCCAGTGTAGTGAAATGGAATCTTCGCTTCGCTCGCTACGCTCATCCAATGAACGTTCCAGTCCCACCCGTTTGGTCAGAATCAGCCCAAATGTCACGAAAATATTGCACTAAAAATTGTAAAAAATCGTAAAAGAGTACGATATTCATGAGAAATATTTCTTCGATTGTACCCAAAAACGTAGCAAGTTTAAGTTCAGAGATTTTGAAGGTCCCCTCCAATTTTCATCAAGATCGCATATGCCGTTTGCCCGGTAGAGCGAACAAACAGACAGAAAAAAAAAACAAAAAAACATCGGAGCTAAATTTTTTAAGGGGTCAGTGAAATTGAAGTCTTCGCTTCGCTCATCCAACTATATCGTACTTTTCCGATTTTTTCCGTATTTTTATTGAGATATTTTCGTGATATTTGGCCAACGGCTACTCCTATCGAGATGAAACTTTATGGGAACGTTTTATATAATCACTGAAGTTAATGTTTTATATATATACTAGGAAAACGTTTAAGTCCCGCCGCGTTGATGGATGAGCGTAATTGGTGCATTGAGCTGTCATGTGTTATGCGGATTTTCTGTTGTTCTGTGAAAAAATCAGAACTTTGTTGAAATTTTTTTTAATATCAAATCAAATTAAATAAAAAATTAACTTTTTTTTTAAATTAATCGTAATTTTAAAAAAGGAAAAAATCGTATTATTGAAATTTTCATAAGAAATAACTATTCGATTGCGCGCAAATTTTACACGAATATATTAATTCATAAAATTAAGGTTCTGTGAAAAAATCATTATAATCGGATAAAGCATGTAGGTGTTATAAGCCGAAGAACTTTTTAAAAAATCGAAAAAATCGTAAAATTGCGATTTTCATGAGAAATAATTTTTCGATGGCGCTAAAAAAAGTGGCAGTTCTTAGTTCAGAGATTTCGAAGGACTCCATAAAATTTCATCGCAATCGGAGTATCGGTTTAGCCGGAATCGTGTTAACAGACAGACAAAAATACAAAAAAAAAGAAAGAAAGAAAAAAAAAAACATTCCGGATTTTTTTCTCCAGTGTAGTGAAATGGAATCTTCGCTTCGCTCGCTTCGCTCGCTACGCTCGCTACGCTCATCCAACTAGAAAACGCTTAAGTCCCGCCGCGTTGATGGATGAGCGTTTTTGTAAGTTTTTAGTTTGCGTGGACCACTTTTCCTTTGCAAGTGCTTTTTGAATGCCCCTGTAGGTGATTGTTGTCAAGTTTCTATTGTTACTTGTTAATTGTTATTATAAACCTAAAAAAAACTCATATTAAAACCTTTATTCTATGGATTCTGGCTATTTTACTTTTCTTTCAGAAGCAATTATCCCATTACCTTAATGTCCATGTAAATAT
>JAMZAV010005513.1:0-58137 GCA_024449915.1 Sweltsa coloradensis
ATGACAATATCACAGCTCTATTGTAACTGTATTGGGGGTACTTTGAGCATGCAAGATTCGATACTTTTCGCCGTAGGGGAGATTTTTTTAAAGGTACCCTTGATAGGTGGCCTAAAACACGTTTTCATGCGAATTTAAATTATGAATAAGGGTTACATTTTGAAGGTAATATTGCATTAAAGATTTATTACCTGACTGAAATCGGTCGACAGTCTGCTTGGGACATAGCTGATATGGGAGTGAAAACACTGCACACAAAATATAATGAATATTAGTCTAAAATCAGATGGCTAGTCTAGTCTCGCAAATCACCTCTCTTAGAATCTTTCTAAACTAGGAAAACGCTAAAGTCCCACCGCGTTGATGGATGAGCTTTTTAAAGTTTTTAGTTTGCGTGGGATATCTTTACTTTTGCCAGTGCTTTGTTTTGCTGCCTACGCATTGTAGGTGATTGTTGTCAAGTTTCTATTGTTACCTGTCAATTGGTATTATTAACCGTAAAAAACTTATAGGCCTATTAAAAGCTTTATTTCTATGGATTCAGGCTAACTTTTTCAACTTGTTTTATCAAAAGGTACTACATCACCATAACCTTAATGTCCATGTATAATATGAACGTTGTAGCCCCACCCGTTTGGTCAGAATTGGCCCAAATGGCACGAAAATATTGCACAAAAAATCAAAAAACTTATATAGGTATATAAAGCTTTATTTCTATGGATTCTGGCTAACTTTTTCAACTTTTTCTTTCAAAAGGTACTACAATACCATAACTTTAATGTCCATGTGTAATATGAACGTAGTAGCCCCACCCGTTTGGTCAGAATTGGCCCAAATGTCACGAAAATATCGCACTAAAAATCGAAAAAAATCGTAAAAGTACCTACGATATTCATGAGAAATATTTCTTCGATTGTACCGAAAAACAATACACCTCTAAGTTCAGAGATTTCGAAGGTCCTGTCAAATTTTCATCAAGATCGGATGTGCCGTTTGCCTGGTAGAGAGTTAACAAACAGACAAAAAAACTAAAAAAACAAACAAACAAACAAACAAAAAAAAAAACATCCGGGCTAAATTTTTTGGGGGTCAGTGAAATTGAAGTCTTTGCTTAGCTCATCCAAAAATGTTAGCAAAAACCTTCCTTTTTGTTTGCAAGCCAGACTGTAGTAAAAATCCTAAAAATCACCCAACAAGCTCAGTGGCGGATACAGGGGGGGGCGGGGGGGCGATCGCCCCCCCCCCCATGATTCTTTAAAAATAAAAATAAAAATGATTTTATTATTTTATTGTGCACGCACCAAATGCACTCTAAAACCCTGATTTTCAAAATTTTCGCCTGCGGCGCTATTTATTTAAAACTCCCAATAAAAATCAACTTTCCTTTATGTTGTCAGAAATAATCAGTTTGCCTCTGAAATGTGTCTGCATCAGTGTACTTCGATTTATTAAGTTGTCCTCCTATGTGAATCGTTTTTTAACTAAATAGGATAGACGTTTAATAAATAAATAAAATGATGAATTGAAAATAAGATCAAACGTTTATAATAATGTTGCAATCTAGGCCAATGCTGTAAATTGTAAGCTCGACATGACGACAAAACAAATTGGTGCACACAAACTACATTGTTTCCGTATTACATTCCGCCCACCACTTTTTTCTAAAACGCACCAAATGCACTCTAAAAACCTGATTTTCAAAATTTTCGAATTAATGGGGGGCTCTGCCCCCCACACCCCACGTGCGTCCGCGCTTAGTCCCTTTCTCACGACTATACATGCACACGCAAATCGCCCCCCCCATGATTATGTCCTAGATCCGCCACTGAACAAGCTATAGGTAAGCAAATGACACCCATACCTGGCTTGACCCCCCCCCCCAGAGTTTCCCCCCACCCGTTCCTACTCCCCTGTTGCACATCACTTTTTCAAATAAAACAAACTGTTTTTTTTATATATATAAAAAAGAATGTGAATGGGCCTAATAAACCAAAAAGATGCATTATATTATTATTCAAAAGTACGAAATTTAAAGTTTTGAACCAACGAGTGTGGCTATCAAATTATTACCCCCTTGTGACATTGGCATGGTCATTTTGGCATATTGTATTGACAATTTGTTCAAATAGTTTTTGAAAAAGTGGGTGCAATCTTCTCCGTGTAACGTCAAATGTATTCTTTACTAAAAGATTAATTACCGGTATTATCTAGTTTTTTACGTACGTGGTCTACACCCAAGAATGTTTTCTAATACATCATTCGACCATGAAAACCTTGACAAATAGGCTGCCCGACTAGCATATATCTAGGGCGACGGTAGTCGCCCGGCAGACAAGCGACGCGATGCTTAGGCGACACCGAACTCCGGCCCTATATACACCTACAAGAGTTGGGGGGTTTTCAGCTATCTGCACACGCCGCCCCGAAAGAGTTACAATCTTGAAACTCGGTATATGACCTGGTATGTGGTCCATGACATACCAAAAAAAAATCAACCCGATCCGACAACTCGTTCTGTGTTAAAAAAGGCTCTCAACATCGTCAAATTCCTTAAGGCTGGCTGGTGGCTGGTGGCTGGTGGCTGGTGGTTGGGTGGGTGGGTGGGTGGGTGGGTGGGGGGGTGGGTGGGTGGCATTTCTCCGCGGAGAGTTCTTTAGCCTACAGAGAAAACGGTAAATCTTAGAACTATGAAACTTGGACCACACTTAGGTGTATTTCAGACGCAGTGCCTTTTGCTTTCAAAACCAAAATCGGGTAACAGGGACCGGAGAAAATCAAAATTTGGATGATAATCAAAACGCGTAATTACCAAGGCGTGGTAATTTGTACAAACTTGAAATTTAACATGCTATTAACCATTATATAAATATCTTGCGTCCAAAACACAAGGGGCTAAATTTGGGATGACCATGGGCCCAAAAATGAAAAAAAAACATATCTAAAACTTTAAGAAATGAATCATTCAAAGAAAACGCTACAACTGAGATGTTTCAAACGTGGAATACATTTTGAAAATCTCTCATTCTTTATCACTTTTGAATATGGAAAGCAAAATTGGTTAACGGGTACCGGAAAAAAAACAAAATTATCAAAAGTAGGTAATTCCGTACTCTTATGAATAATACGCTATACCGAGAAAACGGTTCATCTTAGAACTTTGAAACTTGGGCCACACTCAGATGTACCTCATATAACAAAAACAGGGCAATTGGGACCGGGGAAAATCAAAATCAAAATCAAAATCAAAACGCGTAATTACTCAGGGTAGTAATTTTGTACAAGCTTGAAATTAAACATGCTCTTAACCATTATAAATATCAAGTGCTTATGCTAGTGCGTCGGTCTTGTTGTTAGCGTATCTGCTTCCAATGCAGAAGGGCCAGGGTTCGATTCCCGCTAAAGTCAGAAGTTTTTTAACTTCTGATTTGGACTTTAAATCTATCAGTTCTTGTCTTAGGAGTTTGTAAAGGTGACTTTGGAGCCGTCCTAGCAAAATCAAAAACGCGTAATTACTCAGGCGTAGTAATTTGTATACAAGCTTGAAATTAAGCATGCTCTTAACCATTATAAATATCTAGTGCTTATGCTAGTGCGTGGTCTTGTTGTTAGCGTATCTGCTTCCAATGCAGAAGGGCCAGGGTTCGATTCCCGCTCAAGTCAGAAGTTTTTAACTTCTGATTTGGACTTAAGTCTATCAGTTCTTGTCTTAGGAGTTGGTAAACGGTGACTTCGGAGCCGTCCTAGCAACGAAGCACATAATAAATTTCAGAGTTGTTCTGGATCGGCCTTGTTGATTCTGGCGTTGATCCGCGGATGTTCGCACTGTCCATACCACTGATTGATATATTTCCTATTAAAAATATCGATCTTTGGTTGGTTATCGCTCACTCGTCGATTGCGTCGGGGCCTGCAGGGTTGGCTTGGTCGCTTTGATTTAAAGTCCCCCCCTGAAAATCAGTTATATATAACTGAGTGGGTAGACTCTAAATAAAAATTTATTTATTTATTTATTTAAGGGGTATCTTTGGGGGGACCGTGGGCCCAAAAATGTAAAAAAACAACTTTGAACTTAACAAATTTAATCATTCAAGTCCATCATTCACACCGTGATAGCGAACGAACAACAAAAAGATGTGATATCCCCCCAAAATACAAAAATTTTTAAAAAAAGACGGCAGCCAAGCTCTCCTTCAAAAGTCTTCGGCTGTGAATGCTGTGAGATATAGAAGTTGAGCCAAGCTTTTATTCTTTCTCCCTAGTTTCGCTTTGAAAATATGTAAATCATTTCGCCTGTTGACGAGCGCCAAGCCACGATTTTGTGGTAAAAAAGTAAAATTTTAAATCTCGAAATCATAAAAAATGACTTGGCCATTGATTTCATGGCCAAGAATTTTTTTATGATTTCGAGTTTAAAAATTTTACTTTTTTACCACAAAAATCGTTGGCTTGGCGCTCGTCAACAGGCGAAATGATCTTACATATTTTCAAAGCGAAACTAGGGAGAAAGAATAAAAAGCTTGGCTCAACTTCTATATCTCACAGCATTCACAGCCGAAGACTTTTGAAGGAGAGCTTGGCTGCCGTCTTTTTTTACAAATTTTTGTATTTTGGGGGGATATTTATATTCTCCCAGCACTGTGCAGGTACATGTTTCAAGTTGTTTGAGACAGAGACTTTGCCGCCTTACCGGCGCACCGCGCTCCGCTCGCAAACAACTTGTTTTGCGAGAGAAACTATCGATTTCCCACGATCTCGGCTCGCTAGGCCTAGCTATGCACACGTGCTAGCCTACATCCGCACATCGAAGCCGGTACGACTACGACTACGGCAAGATGTCTAATATCACTTCAGACTCAACTCACCAAAAGCAGAGAATAGACAACGGGTTCGCTCTCTCACGTGGATTCTGCTTCCCACTTTTAGTCGAAGACTCCATTTTCGTCGTCACTCGCGCACTCTCGTTACAGCGGTCGCCGCTCGACTGACTGACTGACTCCACTAGGCAGGCACTGGCACGCGCTTTCAGCAGCCGAGCCACCAGATGCAGCATCTCTCTCTCCATCTCCATCTCGCTCGCTCTCGCACAAACAAACAACACCCAAGGACGATGACTATGCGTAATAGTTGACTCCAATTGCGGCGGCGCTAATACAATGGAATTTTGTTAATAGTTAGCGCCAAGCGTAAATAAATATAAAACAGAGACTCACATTAATTAAATTGTCGGATGTCGAGTCGATCTCTCTGAACGCAGCCCTTCCAGTTCTCCTTGCCAATAAACAAAACATTCTTCATTGATTCTTGAAGACTCCTTGTAAGTTAATTGTAGACATTACACAAAAATAAATTGTACAAGAAATACCAGGGGCCTTTACTTACTTACTTACTTACAGGGGCCTCTCCTTGGGCCTTCAAAGTCCAACTCGCTACCTTCCCGTGGTTTGGCCTGTGAGTAATAGGGGATTAGTGTATTCCCCAAAACTAAGGGCGAGCTCTGGCCGGTTGGGATGCGTGTTGCAAAGAGAGCTCTCGCTCAACTTTTTATCACACCTGTCTTCATTCACACAGCCTTACTCATATTTATTTTCTTCTTTCACTTTTTTCTTCTCCATACTTGCCGGCCCTCTCTGCAACGAGCACTCCTCCGTTCCCACCCAGTTTAACTCATCCTATCCAACATCCTCACTCCTTCCCATTAACCCCCATCGTCTTCCCTTACGTTCCTCCCATTGGAAAGAAGAAAACATGGTGGTAATCCACAATTATGGAAAAAGAAAATTTGGAAGATTCCAATACAATTAACATGGGCACTGATAACTCTACTGTTGAGTGCCCTAAAACAACATTAACTAACTAACTTTCTACTTTTAAATTACCATAATGTTACTCGGATTAAAATTAAATGAAGAGATACTCCAAAATGTAATGAATAAAAATAACAAGAAAAAATGCTATAGGCATGCACGGTGCACAGAGGTTTTGCAATAGGACCCCCCCCCCCCCAGCCCTGTTCTAGAGTTTAATTTGAGGAATTATGAAAACCATGTGTTCTGTCCCTGTTATAAATAAATAAATAAATAATAAATAAATTTTATTTAGAGTCTGCCCACTCAGTTATATAACTGATTTTCAGTGGGGGACTTTAAATCAAAGCGACCAAGCCAACCCTGCAGGCCCCGACGCAATCGACGAGTGAGCGATAACCAACCAAAGATCGATATTTTTGATAGGAAATATAGCAATCAGTGGTATGGACAGTGCGAACACCCGCGAATCAACGCCAGAATCAACAAGGCCGATTCAGAACAACTCTGATCGTTCTTACTAAGTAATAGGGAAACGCCAAAGTCGTTGTTAGACGAGTGAGAGAGCCACGTGTTGAGTACCCGTGAACATTAATTGGATTTAAGTTAAGTAATTATATTGTGGTATAAATAATAGGGTTTTAAAGTTTAAGGGCACGTCAACTGTCCGGCCATAATGCGCCACTTTTGCCAATGATAGGCTAGGGAGGTCTAAGGTAGGGGGAAGAAAAGTAATGTGTGTGTAATGTGTGTGTTGTGATGTGGTGACTCAACACATGGCTCACTCACTCGTCTAACAACGACTTTGGCGTTTCCCTAGTATAATCTTTGTACAAACATTTGTGGTCACAGACCCTTGTTGAACAGATAGGCTACACCCCAGGCTAAATGGAACGGCAGGTGTATGACCCTTACAACAGGTACTTCCTCCAGCGTCAATGTATGAAAAATTAAAGACGATTCCGTCTGGGTTCGGGGTAGAATTGGCCCAGAGCATGGCTCTGCTAATCGTAAAAGGCGATTCAAGAGAAAAGGTTCACCTCGCAAACATCAGCTAATAAGAGGGAAGTATATTATACTCCCCAAAACCAGAGGCGAGCTCTGGCAATCGTCGTCGGGGACACCTCCCCCTTCCCTTGACGACCTCCCCGACGACGGTGACAATGACACAACGAACGATGACAAAGACAATGACCACGACGTGAGAAATCCCCCTTCCTCCCCTTACCCATGGCTGGTTCTGACCAGCATGGGCCCCTCCTCCCCATCCCCTAGGCTAGAGTCGTGCATTATGGCCTAACGGTTGACGCGTCCTTAATCCAAATAAACCCAAAAAATAAAATATTTAGGCCTAGGCAAACAGAGAAAGTGGTTTATAATTTTTTGGTTTCAGGGTGCGCCAACCGTTTGTCGTCGTCCTATTATGAAAAAAGGCTGGTCCCATACGTCCCCCGTTTTAGTTTGGATTAAGGGTGCGACAACCGCTAGGTCAAAAATCACCACTCTTGCCTAGAGGATATAGGGAGGAAAATCCCATGCTGGTGCTGGTCAGAAATATAGCCACGGGTAAAGGTGAAAGAAAAGGGAGGGTTCTCGCGTCGTGGTCGTCATCGTCTTTGTCATCGTTCGTTTTGTCCTGGTCGTCGTCGTTGGGAAGGTCGTCAGAGAATATGGGGGGTCCCCGACAACGACTGCCAGAGCTCGCATTCTAGTTTCGGAAAGTAATATACTACCCTACTTACCAGCTGATGTTTGCGAGATAAAATACGTCGCACTGTTTCTTGTAGATCATCACCAGCTCAAACGAAGTGTATCTAGGTGCCCGTTAGGGCGCCGCAGCCAAGCCGCGGTGCGCTACACACTCAAGCACCTTATACACCAAGCAGAGTTGGGGTGATTTCGAGGTGTTACCCAGCCGTCATGTAACGTGATGTGAACTTGAATCACAATCGAGGGGATTTAGGTACCTGACAACACATGCCAAATTTTATTGGGGTACGACCATTCCTTCTTGGTGAAAAAATGGCTTGAAACATGCTCAAAATCACTTTAAGGATGTTAGCTACTCCTACTACTGCTACTACTGCTACTTACATCTAATACGTCGGCCCGCGATTCTGACCAGACGGGTGGGACTACAATGTTCATATTTTACATGGACATTAAGGTTATAGTATTATAGTCTCTTTTGAAAAAAAAAGTTGAAAAAGTTTGTTGGAAGGCTTCCAAATAAAGGTTTTAAAATAAGCCTTATACAATCAACAAGTAACCATAGTTACTTGACACTTGTTGACGGTATAAGCAGAGTACGGCGGGAAAGTGCGATACGTAAACAAATGGCGGATATTTTAAATTTTGCTTCTATGTGTGAAATGAGAAAAGTTGTCATTATACTCTCATAAAACAAATCAGAAACCGTCCCTGACCTAGGCCCAGATGTAGAAAATTATTTATAATACAACAGTGTAGGTCTAAAGTTCCATTAGGCTATAGGACTAGATAAAATTATTACTTACATTACATGTTTGGCAAGCCTAGCCAACCCTAGGCCAGCACAACATAGTTCTGTCACACAATACACACAAACACAATGTCGAAGCAAGGTGTCAAAATAATATGCGCTTGCTCATCTGTTTGTTTACATAATTGCAACAATCAAATCATTTCACGCAACTCGTCTTTCGATTGGCCCGCGTTTATGAAGGCACTGCCATCTAGAATAAATATAGAACTTTTTCGAGCTCTTTGCTATACGCATATCTTTTTAAAGTGTCAAACGAAAACGACTTCGTTTTCAAATTGCGTTTTCAAACAGTCATCTCCCACGAACTCAAGAATTGGGGTCCAGTCCTTATACCGTCGTTATACCATGGTTATACCACCTATACCCAGGATGTACATGAATCCGGGTCTAGATATTTTACATCCTATATTGTTATTGCTAATACCATAGAAATTAAATCAACTTTGATAAAATTATTATATTTTAACATATAATTTTGCAATGGAACTTGGAAAAGTAATGAGATCACACACATAACAAAAACTTGTAGAAATACAGCCAAACCTTACACACTCAAAAGAAATGAGATCTAAAAAAAGGGCCAAGCTCATCTACCCTTCCACATTTGCGCATTCTTAATTCATAAACGTACAGTGTCCCATAACAGCATCCTCGAAAAGCTTGGCAAAATAAAATTTGCATGTTATTACGTTTTAATTAATTAGAAAAAAGAACTTGGATGAACTATTTCGTTTAAATTAATAATCGCAAATTCTATTTTGCCAAGCTTTTCGAGGATGCTGTTATGGGACACTGTACGTTTATGAATTAAGAATGCGCAAATGTGGAAGGGTAGATGAGCTTGGCCCTTTTTTTAGATCTCATTTCTTTTGAGTGTGTAAGGTTTGGCTGTATTTCTACAAGTTTTTGTTATGTGTGTTAATAGTATCCTTGATAGCCAGCAATGGCCCAGCATCATTTACAGAATGACAGAAGAAATGAAAACAAAATAATAATAAACATTTACTTTGTTCATCTGATCGCAGACTTTCACAGGCTGTGTTCTATTTTACTAATGGGTATTTTAAACATTTGCAATCTAAGTTCAAATTTTTCACATTTTTATTTCTTGTGAGCTGAAATCGCAACAGATATTGCTCATTTTGTTAGCAGGTCTCAGTTACCTGGTCACGGATGTGTGTTTAAAATTTCAGCTCAATTTATTAGGCCGTTCGGCCGTATGAGCCCGGACAGACAGACAGACATTGGACAATGCTCACGGCCAAGACCCGATCGAGTAGAGCGTAACAGAATCCTCATTCGCTTCGCTCACTCGTCTAATTAGCTAGGAGTACTCATGACATTGGATGTACATGCCATGAAACAAGATTGGATTCTTAACATATTGCATAGGTATTCTCCCAATTGATGAAATGATTTTATTGCAGAACATGTATATGAAAACCATCATTTCATCGATTGGACATCCCCTTCTGTGACGTATCGCCATATGAAGTATTTCGGAGCCCTGACTGACAGTGACTGCAGCCTGCTATAGGTGGCGGGAAAAACATGGTTTCACTTGACTCCACCTGCCTCGCGGTCCATAGTGTCGCATTCTCTAATAGTCCGGTGGGTAGGAGTAAAAACGTGGCTATTTGTGATACAAGCAAGCCGTTTTGCACACTTGTTTTATTTGTAAATTAAAACATTTTTTTCCGCAGTTCATTGTTTGCAGATGATGTGTGGGGCGTGTGGGGGTAAATTCAAACAGGGGGTGTAACAATTTTTTTAAAATAATTTGGTGGTCTATTTTTACGGTTCGAATGTCATTTTCACATATTTGTGGGACGGCAAATAGAATAAAAAACATTTCAAATTCGCAAGTCCAACCATTTGGGTTCCATGGGCGCCATATTGGAAATTGCCCCCAAATACAACGTTGATTCTCAAAGCATGTAAATATGGCATGCTTGGTATCAATTTCCACTAAATCATACTCCCCGAACACGCGGGTAACACTAAAATTTTAATACATGGGCACCGGCAGGAATTTTAGCAGGGGGGGCAACAATCACAATTTGTAGTTTCGTTAGGCAGCACGGGGGGTTGGGGGGCGGAGCCCCCAACAATAGCCGCCGCAGGCGAAATTTTTGAAAATCAGGTTTTTAAGAATGCATTTGGTGGGTTTAGAAAAAAGTAGTGGGCTGAATACGATACCGAAATTATGTAATTTTTGTGTGCAGTAGATACTAGAAAAGTAACAAAAAAACATTGTGTCTCATCTTTTATACGGTTACTTAAATGGGTTATGAGTTGAAAATGAAACAAACGTTTTAAAAATGAAGGCTATATTTTAATTGCATAAAATTATAATGAATGTGACTGTTTTGATCACATTTTCTTTTCTTACATAAACTGTAACTTGTAAGTTCTCTCCAGCTGCAATGCAATGTGGAATAAAAATATAAAACATAAACACGTTCTTAGAGGTCTACATCGACTAATAATTTACTAGCCTACAAATCATAGAAACGATATCTTGTTACATTATTATTATTTATTTCAATAAATCATACACATAATATCACATAACATAAAATAAATGGAAAACGGGCGTGATTGACTAGACCCAAAAAGGAAAATACGAAATTTCAATGCATTACTTAGTAGCCTACAAACATAAACACAAATTTCTATTTAAATAAAGAATAAATTATTGTAGGTCTACCGTGTTCTGGGGGTCTATTTACTTAACTCTAAACGAGATGCTAAGTTTCATCTAATTATCACTTGTGCCTTCATTTCTTTCTTTGAACAAAAATTTCAAACGCCTTGTGTCCAAAGCAAAGTTATTAATGACTTTATCGATTATTTTACTTTCTTGTGACTTAATCATTTACCGCCAAATTCAAAGGCAGCACCGGCACCGCTAACTTTGATGAAATAGCAAAAAAACAAACAAACTAGCAACACTCCGCTCCCGATCAGATCATTAAATATATTAATATTATTAATATTAATTTTCAATTGAATTTCGGTTTCACGAATACATTAATTTATATGTAATAAACGCATATCGCCAGTTAAAATTTATTTTTCCTGAAATCCAGGGGGGGCAAGCGCCCCCCTTGCCCCCCCCCTCCCGGCGCCCATGTTTTAATAGAACAAACGAAACTCTCAGAACCCCTCCATTTTGGTTATTGTAGGTACCGGTAGGCACCAATTTGTGAAGTGAATAGACACATATGCATGTTTGGCGTCATTTTAGTGTATTTTCCGGTCAAGGATTATGAATTTTGTGTTAAAATATGTATAAGAGGTAAGATCTTCTTCCATTTTCTATAATTTGTCAATATTGTGTGCTTATTTTGTGAAGTATGTCTGTAAAATGTGAACAACATACACAGACATTTTACACTCAAAAAATAATCATCTATGTTCAATTCTAATCATCATTGCAGGTGTCTTGTAGCTCGTCAAGTAAGTTTGTGTGTCTACTGCTGGAGTATAATAATTATTAGTAATTGAAAATACTGTTCAATATTCTGTATCCGATCAAAAGAGCTCTTAACTTAAATAAAACAATACAATACAATCATTCTCCTCGGTAATTATGCCTCGAGCTGACAATTACAAAAGTTATTGTATGAGTATGAAAATGTGTTTCACTTCTCTCCAGTCAATAATCAAATTTGGACGCGGTTAACTCTTATTGCTGCAATCTTAATCACAAATCGTTTTCCGGCAACAGCACCGACGCGTCTCACAATCTTACAGGGTCACATCAAGTTCACGAACAAAATAACACCAGAGTAAAAGCAAAAGTTGATGCTATTGCACTCACTCAAAATCCTGCAGCTCTTCGACGCTGGGCAATAGGTGGCCCTGAAGTGATCAGGCTGCTCTCATGAGTTTGAAGATGAGACTGACGATGGCATTGTCAGTTATGGTGACACACACCACGAACAATATTCAAGCTTCCATCATAAGTTAATGGAAAAATGCGCTGCATTAAAGGACATTTTCTTGCAATGTGAAAATCTATCTCTGCACAAGTGCATGTAACTTATCAAACTAGTAGCAACAAGTCATGGTGGACGAAAGCGTCGCTGAACTTTACGGCGCTGAGGAAAAGGGCAAAGTTATGTTCCAAGGACCGTCAAAGAGAGGGCAGGAGAAGTAAAAATCCTTTTTTGATCATATCCAAAGATGTCAGACCAATATGTTGTGTCTAAAAAGAACCCAACCCAAGGCAACAAGATTAAAGTGTTGCGGGAGCCACTTCAATTGAGCACAAGACTTTTTATTATTGTTCTGTCCCGTGATATTCAAATAGACGTTTATTGAATATGAAAATGAGCATTGCCCTTCTTCTATTTGTCTCAATGGTGAAATGCGTGTTGGTGGGAAATCTCATTTAGTTGAGATACTTAAAAAAATTCGCTCCAAATGAGATTTTTCAGCTAGGCCTACATGCAGTATGGTTTTTATGGGGCAGCACTGGTCCATTATCAAAAGCCACGTGCTGGTATTTTTACATTCATTGACTATTCCAGTCATCAACTGAGTTCGTATCTTCTACAAACATCTAAGAATATTTTAGCAAGGCGGCTTGACGTAACTTGGGACATTTACTCTCCAAACAGGGTCAAGAATTCGATTCGCGACTCACGAGGACAAGGCGTTCATCGTCAGGACCTCTCGAACAAGGGTATATGCTGTTTTTATTGTTTTAAGTTTAGAATCAGGAAGTTCGTGGCTAGGTTCGGTTTGTTAGTAAAGAGCATCAATCCAAAAATTATTCATGTCAACGCTCCCGGGCAGTCACTTCAGCCGGGCTTAGCTCCGGAGATCAAAGTTTTTATTTGCCAACTAAATCTTACTGTTTGTTTTACAGGATAAGTGCCCAAAGATTGGGCCGAAACGCCAGGAATAAGGAAGAACTATTCCGCTCCCTTGCAAGTTTTATGTGGCTTGCAGATAGTTACTAACCTGGACGCCGTGATTTTAACAAGCACTGGGTGTCTTTCTAAACTTGATTGGGTTTCGTGCGGCCATATGGCGGAAGCCGTAGGTCGCATGTTACTACACGTCAAAGATATGGTGTAACACGGAGCTAAGTCAGTGTTGATCTGGAGCTCTGACACAGATGTTGTTGTGTTCTCGGTCTCCTTCCTCCACACCTTGGAGTCCTTGGGCCAAAGCGAAATATGGATACTGTTTGGCTGCGGCCCTCATCATCACCACATAGCTGTACATACCATTGCACGGCTAAATAAGGTGCCCTTAGTGGCTTTCACATGTTTATAGGCAGTGACACAGTGTCGTTTTTGCTTCGAAGGGAAAACGCACAGCCAGGAACGCGTTTAGAAACGAGAAGATAGTAGATGCGTTTAGAGCCATAGCATCTCCTGATGAAGTCGACAATACAGTTTTTAGTCAACTACACAGACAGTGCTTAAAGGATGTTAGTGGAATTTAGTAATTGTATCATTTTCGTCGTTATTGATAAGTTCCAGGGCCTGCAGTCTGATATAGGAATTATGCAATCCATCTATTGGCTAAACCTCTCGTGCCTAGAGATTCCAGTTTTGAGAGAAGTATAACATATTCAATTGTATCAAACGCCTTACTCAAGTCGTATAGAATATCCCAATAGCCAGGTCACCATGATCCGAGTGCCTTGTATAGTGCAGATAGGAATGAGAAGATGGCAGTTATGGTGGCTTTCCCTACAAAAAAACCGTGTTGATTGCTTCGAGAATATTTTGTTTAGAGAGGAAGGATGACAGACTGGTGTACATGATTTTTTTGAATAAGTGTTAAGATCTCGGTTGTTTGCTTGTTGATGGGTATAACTTTGGCTACTTTTGAGTTTGGAGGGGAAGGTCCCTGTGCCAAAGGAGGCATTTATGATAATGCTAGTGTGTGAGAGATGATGCTGCCACTTTTGTAAGCACAGATCCAGGAACATTGTCTAGGCCTGCTGAAGGTTTGTTATTCAGTATTTGATTTGATGATATCGGCTTCTTCAAGATGGGTGGTTGGATGTAGAAAAATAGAGTACATTTCCTGTTTATCCTCGATGGCACCAGATAATTTGTGTCCGAGGTCGGCTGTTTATATACCAGCCTTAGAAGAACTCGAGATGACTTGATATTACTTTTGGGTCATAGTTTGAAATTCCGTTCATGTTGACCATGAGTTGATTTGTGGGACTAGGTGCCTTAGTATGAGCATTGATAATCTGCCAAGTAGCCTTCGATATGAAATTTGTAGATGCTATAACCAGATCATGATGGTATCGTTTGGCTTGTCTGATGTTAAGTTCGTGGACTTTTTTAATGTACGATATTCATGTTGTTCACATTGTAGACACTTAACAAAATAAGCACACAATATTGATAAATTATTTAAAAAATGGACGATTATCTTACCTATTATACATTTTTTGACAAAAGATTTATAATCCTTGACCGAAAAATACACGAAAATGACACCAAACATGCATATGTGTCTATTCACCTCACAAATTGGTGCCTACCGGTACCCATAATAATCAAAATGGCGGGATTCTGAGAGTTTTGTTTGTTCTATCACAATTTTAGTTTTACCCGCGTGTTCTGGGAGTACGATTTAGTGGAAATTGATACCAAGCATGCCATATTTACGTGCTTTGGGTATCAACGTTGTATTTGGGGGCAATTTCCAATATGGCGCCCATGGAACCCAAATGGTTTGACTTACGAATTTGAAATGTTTTTTTTTCAATTTGCCGTCCCAAAACTATGTGAAAATGACATTCGAACCGTCAAAATAGACCACCAATTATTTAAAAAAAATGTTACACCCCCTTTTTGAATTTACCCCCCACACGCCCCCCACATCATCTGCAAACAATGAACTGCGGGAAAAAAAAGAATTTATTTACAAATGAAACACGTGTGTGCAAAACGGCTTGCTTGTATCACAAATAGCCACGTTATTGCACTATTTTCCTTGTACCCACCAGACTATAAGACGCACCGATTGTTTGGCTACTCTAGGCGATCGTGACGGTACTGCGTGCGGTATCACCCCTCAACAAACAAACAAGAGAAAGTAAGGTTGAGGGTGAGATCGTGCGTAGATGACGCAAGAGAAAGTAAGGTTGAGGGTGAGATCGTGCGTAGATGACGCAAGAGAAAGTAAGGTTGAGGGTGAGATCGTGCGTAGATGACGCAAGAGAAAGTAAGGTTGAGGGTGAGGTCGTGTGTAGATGACGCAAGAGAAAGTAAGGTTGAGGGTGAGATCGTGCGTAGATGACGCAAGAGAAAGTAAGGTTGATAGATAGATAGATATTTTTATTCACTTAGACTAGTACAGTGTACAAGTATTACTCTTTGCAGAGAAAGTAAATAGTCTATAATTAATAATTGATATGGATATTGATATTGATATGTATGATGATTGATAATATTGATATATATATATATATATGATGATTCATTAATTGATTAATAATGATAAACACAGTGTTTATGTTAAAGTAGAGTAGATGCAAAACAATAGCATGCGCTACTATAGATTAAGAACTCATATATAATAAAGAAAAGTTGGATATAAAGCAATTTTTGATGTGATATTGTGATAATAATAATTGCTGATGGCACAGAAAACAGCAATGATGTACAGGAGAATGTGTCTAGTATATATATGATGATTGATTGATTGATTGATTAGTGTTTATGGTAAAGTAGAGTAGATGCAAAATATGCCCTACTAGATTAAGAATTCATATAGAATAAAGAAAAATTGGATATAAAGCAATAATTGATATGATATTGTGATAAGAATTGCTAATGGCACAGAAAACAGCAATGATGTACAGTAGAATGTGTCTATAATATATAATTGATATATATATATATATATATATATATATATATATATATATATATATATATATATATATATATGTGTGTGATGATTGATTGATTAGTGTTTATGTTAAAGTAAAGTAGATGCAAAATAATAGAATGCCCTACTAGATTAAGAATTCATATAGAATAAAGAAAAGTTGGATATAAAGCAATATTGATGTGATATTGTGATGAGAATCTGAATTGCTGATGGCACAGAAAACAGCAATTGCAGGATGTACAGCAGAATGTGTCTTATATACCTGCACAATCCAAGGAAGTGTGTAAGCACATATATTATATATATAGAAGTTTGTTACATCATTTCGGCTAAGGGAACATTTGAAAATTTTAAATTACAGTGCTTGTTTGTGGTTATACTCTAGATAATTTGTAAATATTATAATGAAAAAATATTTACAATATATATAATATCGTGCGTAGATGACGCAAGAGAAAGTAAGGTTGAGGGTGAGAACGTGCGTAGGTTACGCAAGAGAAAGTACGGTTGAGGGTGATATCGTGCGTAGATGACGCAAGAGAAAGTAAGGTTAAGGATGAGATCGTGTTTAGATAACGCAAGAGAAAGTAAGGTTGAGGGTGACATCGTGCGTAGATGACGCCAGAGAAAGTAAGGTTGGGTGAGATCGTGCGTAGATGACGCAAGAGAAAGTAAGGTTGAGGGTGAGATCGTGCGTAGATGACGCAAGAGAAAGTAAGGTTGAGGGTGAGATCGTGCGTAGATGACTCAAGAGAAAGTAAGGTTGAGGGTGAGATCGTGCGTAGATGACGCAAGAGAAAGTAAGGTTGAGGGTGAGATCGTGCGTAGATGACGCAAGAGAAAGTAAGGCTGAGGGTGAGATCGTGTTTAGATGACGCAAGAGAAAGTAAGGTTGAGGGTGAGATCGTGCGAAGATGACGCAAGAGAAAGTAAGGTTGAGGGTGACATCGTGCGTAGATGACGCAAGAGAATGTAAGGTTGAGGGTAGATCGTGTTTAGATGACGCAAGAGAAAGTAAGGTTGAGGGTGAGATCGTGCGAAGATGACGCAAGAGACAGTAAGGTTGAGGGTGAGATCGTGTGTAGATGACGCAAGAGAAAGTAAGGTTGAGGGTGAGATCGTGCGTAGATGACGCAAGAGAAAGTAAGGTTGAGGGTGAGATTGTGCGTAGATGACGCAAGAGAAAGTAAGGTTGAGGGTGAGATCGTGCGTAGATGACGCAAGAGAAAGTAAGGTTGAGGGTGAGATCGTGCGTAGATGACGCAAGAGAAAGTAAGGTTGAGGGAAAGCGAAAGCTGCAGCGATATACGCCACATTCTAGCGTTCATATCTCGTCGTTGACTCGTTGGAGGTGTTGACTGCTGAGTGTGCCAAGTTGGGATGAATGAGGCTAGAGCCGCCCTTGACTCCCAGGGTCACCAAACATATTCTGTGTCATGTACTCGTTGACGGGCAATGTCAACCAACACTAAGTAACATTTCCCCGGGTGCAATGTCACGTTTGCGTTATGCCCATGTAGTATCTGCAAACAGTGATACTGATAGCACTCCCAAGACAAATAGCCTGTAATCCGCAAGGCTTCGTGGCGAACAATGCACATGTAAATGTAAATACTGTCTTCCTTCGTTTGACTTGTAGAAAACTAGGTCGACATATTCATGTATGATAACATTTTTATTGAACCAGTTAAGATTAATTTATCATTGGCAAAACATTATATAGTACCACAAGCCGCACAAGCACAAGCAGGCAGAGTGACGCTAGGATCTTACAGTATCGGCTGGGGGGGGGGGGGGAATCTAAAGTTCAATGTTGGCGTGTTTATTCCTTAGCATTATATTATATATTATTAGCAAACGATATAACATAAAAAAAGCTTTTAATCGTAAACGACAGGAAAATCGGGTAACTGAAGTTGAGCAAAGCCTGGCCAAACCTAACTCTACCTTACGTTCACCGTACGACAGACAGGATTGGCAGACTTCTCGCCAAGCACAACATACGCCCGGTTTACAAACCCTGTAATATGATTAGAAACAAACTAAACCCAATAAAAGACCAGTTCCCCCTATAGTTACCTCAGGTGTGTACGAAATCCCGTGCAAATGTGGTAAAGTGTATATCGGCCAAACTGCGCGAAACATCACCACGAGAATAAAAGAACACAAAGCTCACTGTGCTAAAGGTTACGACACAAAGTCGGCGGTTGCCAAACATGAGTTGGAACACATAGGTGACGATAACCACCAGATCATGTTTGGAGACACCCGCAGACGTCACATCAAGGGGGTGTAACATCTACCAGCGAGGCTGCAGCCGACGCACACGTGACCAGCCCCACTGCCATTGGTCAAGGCATTCAAACACGATCCCGAACGAGAGAGGCAACGGGTAAACGCACTTTCAACAAGCAGTCGTCCTGAAGATGGATCCCACAGTGGTTCCGAAACGTCGAACTCACACATTCGTAAGTGTAAACACGCGACGCGGCGAAATGACCCGTTTCACACCTTTTTTAAGCGTGATATTGTTAGGTATCGTACTATTTATAAATTAATTTGTATTACTATTAAGATTATTTGCAACTAGGCGTACTTCAAGACTTGTACGGCAATTATGCCAAGTAGCCTATGTAAGTGAGCATTTGTTGCTAAAGAAATAAAACGCATTTGAATTGAATTGTGTCAAGAGAACGAACAACATCGTATCGTCCTGCTGCATAACAATTTAACAACAGTGGCGCATCTTGAATATTAGACTCACCACGAATCCTCACTACTATAGTAGTCAACTCATTCTGTTTTAATTCAATTACTAATACTAGTGTCGTCTTGTGAGAGTTTGATAGAAACGTTTTCCCAAACTAGTTTTATTAAAATTATTTCCTTTGAACCCCAAAGGCTGGACCAAAATTCACACTTTGGACACCCATGTACGTCGCACCCAACATTGAACAACTGGCAAACATGTGGATTTTTATTCCAAAATAACCATGCGATCATAATAATAAGTTTAAACCAAGACTGGCTGTTTGAGGCCATTTTGCCTTTTTTTTAGTTTAAATATTTATTTCCGGGACATATAAGAAAATAAAAATGTGCATAACACGCCATTTTACATTCTTGGCACGAATCCGACAGAAGTCTTAAATAGATTTCATTCTACAATTCGGCCGTAAAAAATAAAAAAAAAACTGTGAGAACACCCCCTTAAAATTTACTCATTGGACACCTCTATATGCCGCATCCACCACTGGCCAACCTGTCAACAAGTGGATTTCTACTACAAAATAACAACCCTTTCAAAATATATGTTTTAATCTAAACGGGCAATTTGGGGCCATTTTGACTTTTTTAAAGTAAAAAAATGGTATTTCCGGGACATACAAGAAAATGAAAATGTGTATGACATTCTATTTTTCATTACTTACACGAATCTTAAGTCTAAAATAGATTTCGTTCAACGATTTCGCCCTGAAAAATAAAAACTGTTGAAAACACCCTCTTAAAATTTACCCTTTGGGCTCCCCTGTACACCGCATCCACCACTGGCCAACTCGACAACAAATGAATTTCAACTTCAAAATAATAACCCTTTCAGAATATATCAATTTTAACCGAAACGAACAATTTGGGGCCATTTTGACTTTGATTTTGGAAAACTCAAAAAAGTTATTTCCCGTACATACAAGAAAATAAAAATATGGATAAAATTCTATTTGTCATTCCTTACACGAATCAAAAATCAAAAATAGATTTCGTTCAGCGGTTTGGCCTTAAAAAATTTAAACGGTTAAAAAATTCAGCACTATATGGACCCTTTGGGCACCCCTGTACCCGGCACCCACCACTGGCCAACTAGCCAACAAGTGGATTTCTACTCTAAAGTGATAAGCCTATCATAATATATGGGTCTCCATTTCTCCGCTGGGGGGTCTCACTAATGGTGGGTCCCGGCCCGGTCTAATAGTCTCTTGCCTACATTTCACATCCAATGTATCTAATTCACATTTACAACAATAATAAAAACCTACGGAAGTATGGAAAAAGCAAATCTCAAAGCAATTTTTAAGTTTTGACTTAGGGTTGTGTAACGGCACGACACAGATAATATTTTACGATACACGTCAAAATTCAAGTCAAATAATACCCACATGTACAAAAACTTATAACAATACAGCAGAGCATTTTACAATGAAAAGCAGTGAGATCCAAAAGAAGGGTAACTTACTCTTCTACATTTGCGTACTCATATTACATACCGGTATAGCTTTCGCCCTTCCAAAGCTTTGCAAAATTTAATTGGACAAATTATTATATTATAAAACAATAATAGTTGTAAATACAATTTTGGCAAGCTTTGCAAAGAGTCAGTCACGGGGCAAAAGATAGTATGTTATTAGAGTACGCAAATGTAGAAGGGGAAGTTAGATTGGCCCTTCTTTTAGATCTCACTGCTTTTCAGTGTCAATTGCTTGGCTGTATTTTTTTTTTTACAATTTTTTGTACATGTGGGATATCACTAGTTTATTTTTCTATGTTGCATTGCTAATTAATTAAAAATTCATTGATAGTTTAGAAATTGGTGGCAGTTTGAACCCTAACTGTCGCCCAGCTAGAGGACTTGAGTTACTTAGTGGTTTCACAAGGTTGTGATAATTTGAAATTTTGTTACCTACAGGCAGAACAATAGAAACAATAAACAAAATTGTAAACCCTCAAAAGGCTTAAAATAGGTTTATATGTAAGAACTTCGATTTCGACAACTTAAACTTAACCGTTTCAAAATTATCTTTAAAACGTTTGTATAAAAACAATTACTTCACGTTCATGTGAGGTTTGAACCTTGTAGTGCCAACGTTTTGGTAAAAAAATTGTTGTTACAAAATACTGGTGAATTAGTCACTAGACGACATATTGAACCATACTTATTTTGAGCGTGTTTAAACCTATTTTTTTTAACTACTATGAAGGAAAGTTTGTACCCAAATTAAAATTGGCTTGTGTTGTCATGTACCTATAATTCCCCCCGGTTGTGGTAGTTTCAATTTCATTTCACATTTCATGATGGCTGGATGACACCTCGAAAACGCTCCACCTCTGGTTGCAATATAAGGTGCCTGAGTGTACTAGCGCACCGCTACTTGACTGCGGTGCCCTGTTGGAGTACCTAGATTGGGAATCGTCGTAAACAATACCATTGTTTTATATCCTAAAACATGGCTGACGAGAGACGAAAAGGTTTAAAATTTTCTTCAACAGATGTTTCAGTCAGGATTGTCGACGTTAATGGAACTATTAAAATGTAGAATTATTATCACGAATCTTGGTAGCGAGTTATGCTCACATATCGAGTGTTATAATTTTAAAAAATGTCTAAGAGTGCTATAGTCAAGAAAATTTGGTTGATTGGACCGAAATATCTTAAAAGGTAATTTTATTGAATAATATCAATACTCAATGATTGAAGAGAAATTATAACATTGACGGGATGTTTCGTCGCGTCGTGGTGGTGAATAATTAACATTATTCCTTACTTCCTTACTTTTTTTTTCAAAAGTAAGGAATAATGTTAATTATTCACCACCACGACGCGACGAAACATCCCGTCAATGTTATAATTTCTCTTCAATTATATCGGGTCGCGAAAGTATAACTTGTGAACTAATACTCAATGATGTTTAGAATACCACCTGTAGTACCCTTCCCAAGTGTAAGTGATGGAGGGTAGGTAGGGGTGATATATCGTTTGCCTACCAACGGAGTATTAATTCTTATATTGTTATCTGCCACCATGCCAAATTTCATGCTGGTAACTTACTTTACAGTGTTTGTCACTGAAAGTATAATTTTTAGGGGTAAGGGTGGAAAAATTTGGGCTTTGGAATGAATGTTTTGTTGATTGGACTTAAACATATTGACACATAATTTTAATAAGCATTTGAAATACCTATTCAAATTGTATAAAATAAAACGTAACGTTTTTTTAATGTTAAAGGGGTATTTAACCCCTAAACTCAAAAAATATATTTCATTCAGGCTAACTAGTAATGAATTTAGCAATCAACAGAAAAATTATTGGGGCCACCATGACCTCCCAAAAAATTGTCAAACATGACATTTTTCGAGCTAGGTCCCATCGGCAAAAATCTCCCATAAGAAATAACATGGGGACGATCTTTATGCCCCGTGACCTTGGAGGATTTTAATCCAAAAAAATATTGGCTATTATTGACGTACTCTACAGCCTTTTCTGTAAATTCTATCCAACCAAATACAAAAATTTGTAAAAAAAAAAAAAGGCAGCCAAGCTCTCCTTCAAAAGTCTCCGGCTGTGAATGCTGTGAGATATAGAAGTTGAGCCAAGCTTTTTATTCTTTCTCCCTAGTTTCGCTTTTAAAATAAGTAAGATCATTTCGCCTGTTGACGAGCGCCAAGCCAACGATTTTTGTGGTAAAAAAGTAAAATTTTTAAACTCGAAATCATAAAAAAAAATGGCTTGGCCATGAACCAAATTCAATGGCCAAGGCAATTTTTTTAATGATTTCGAGTTTAAAAATTTTACTTTTTTACCACAAAAATCGTTGGCTTAGCGATAGTCAACAGGCGAAATGATCTTACTTATTTTAAAAGCGAAACTAGGGAGAAAGAATAAAAAGCTTGGCTCAACTTCTATATCTCACAGCATTCAAAACCGGAGACTTTTGAAGGAGAGCTTGGCTGCCTTTTTTTTTTTACAAATTTTTGTATTTGGTTGGATATTACATCTTTTTGTTGTTCGTTCGCTATCAAGGTGTGAATGATTAAATTTGTTGAGTTCAAAGTTGTTTTTTTACATTTTTGGGCCCACGGTCCCCCCAAAGATACCCCTTAAATAAATAAATAAATTTTTATTTACAGACTACCCACTCAGTTATATAACAGATTTTCAGGTGGGGACTTTAAATCAAAGCGACCAAGCCAACCCTGCAGGCTCGGACGCAATCGACGAGTGAGCGATAACCAAAAAAGATCGATGTTTTTAATAGGAAATATATCAATCAGTGGTATGGACAGTGCGAACACCCGCGGATCAACGCCAGAATCAACAAGGCCGATTCAGAACAACTCTGAAATTTATTATGTGCTTCGTTGCTAGGACGGCTCCAAAGTCACCGTTTACAAACTCCTAAGACAAGAACTGCTAGACTAAGTCCAAATCAGAAGTCAAAAAACTTCTGACTTGAGCGGAATCGAACCCTGGCCCTTCTGCATTGGAAGCAGATACGCTAACAACAAGACCAACGCACTAGCATAAGCACTAGATATTTATAATGGTTAAGAGCATGTTTAATTTCAAGCTTGTATACAAATTACTACGCCTGAGTAATTACGCGTTTTGATTTTGCTAGGACGGCTCCAAAGTCACCGTTTACAAACTCCTAAGACAAGAACTGATAGACTTAAGTCCAAATCAGAAGTTAAAAAACTTCTGACTTTAGCGGGAATCGAACCTAAGCCCGTCGCATTGGAAGCAGATACGCTAACAACAAGACCAACGCACTAGCATAAGCTCTAGATATTTATAATGGTTAAGAGCATGTTTAATTTCAAGCTTGTATACAAATTACTACGCCTGAGTAATTAAGCGTTTTGATTTTTGCTAGGACGGCTCCAAAGTCACCGTTTACAAACTCCTAAGACAAGAACTGATAGACTTAAGTCCAAATCAGAAGTTAAAAACTTCTGACTTTAGCGGGAATCGAACCCTGGCCCTTCTGCATTGGAAGCAGATACGCTAACAACAAGACCAACGCACTAGCATAGGCACTTGATATTTATAATGGTTAAGAGCATGTTAATTTCAAGCTTGTACAAATTACTACGCCTGAGTAATTACGCGTTTTGATTTTGATTTTGATTTTGATTTTCCCCGGTCCCAATTGCCGGTTTTTGTTTATGAGGTACATCTGAGTGTGGCCCAAGTTTCAAAGTTCTAAGATGAACCGTTTTCTCGGTATAGCGTATTATTCATAAGAGTACGGAATTACCTACTTTTGATAATTTTGTTTTTTTTCCGGTACCCGTTAACCAATTTTGCTTTCCATATTCAAAAGTGATAAAGAATGAGAGATATCAAAATGTATTCCACGTTTGAAACATCTCAGTTGTAGCGTTTTCTTTGAATGATTCATTTCTTAAAGTTCAGATATGTTTTTTGTCATTTTGGGCCCAGGGGTCATCCCAAATTTAGCCCCTTGTGTTTTGGACGCAAGATATTTATAATGGTTAATAGCATGTTAAATTTCAAGTTTGTACAAATTACCACGCCTTGGTAATTACGCGTTTTGATTATCATCCAAATTTTGATTTTCTCCGGTCCCTGTTACCCGATTTTGGTTTTGAAAGCAAAAGGCACTGCGTCTGAAATACACCTAAGTGTGGTCCAAGTTTCATAGTTCTAAGATTTACCGTTTTCTCTGTAGGCTAAAGAACTCTCCGCGGAGAACTGCCACCCACCCACCCACCCACCCACCCACCCAACCACCAGCCACCAGCCACCAGCCAGCCTTAAGGAATTTGACGATGTTGAGAGCCTTTTTTAACACAGAACGAGTTGTCGGATCGGGTTGATTTTTTTTTTTGGTATGTCATGGACCACATACCAGGTCATATACCGAGTTTCAAGATTGTAACTCTTTCGGGGCGGCGTGTGCAGATAGCTGAAAACCCCCCAACTCTTGTAGGTGTATATAGGGCCGGAGTTCGGTGTCGCCTAAGCATCGCATCGCTTGTCTGCCGGGCGACGACCGTCGCCCTAGATATATTTCGTTTTGTAATTTGGGCAAGTAGTGCAGCGCACCCCCAGCTATCCAGCTAGGGGGCGCTGCTAGGCGCACCTCCCACCCCTCCTCAAGGGTAGGTTAGGCGGGCTTTGAGCCGCGACTCATCAGTCTTACGTAGGGAGTAGCGATGGTCGGGTGAGACCTAAGAGGCGGGCGCCTCGCCTGGTGAAGTCGGTTTGACTTCGGGAAGCCAGGGAGGCAGGGAAGCGGGGTCGGTTTAGACCAAGGAAGGGTTAAGTCGGGGAGACTGGTAAAGTTATAGTTTGTGACAGTGTGTGTAGTTTAAAGTGTGAATAAACCAGGGTAAGATGAAGATATTAGACTATTTATTGAAGAAGACCTGATCCCTCACCTCATTTCACTAGCAACGGAGGACCTACCGTTGCACTTGGGGGCTCGTCCGGGATCTTTGAAAAAAATCCAACAGTAACAACTTTGTGAAATTGAGGTGGGAGCGACTTGAAGTCTATGGAACAAGCAGACTTGGAAGGAACGGCAGCGGAACATCCGAGGGTGCAGAATGCAGATACCTAAACTGCAGTTGAAGACTGGACAATAGCAGGTTTGGAGGGGACGTCAGCTGACCAGAAGAGTGTGCAGATGCCTATATTGCACACCTAATAGCTTTGAACGGGAAGAAGATGCAAGCTGAGGGAGTTCGCAATCGCAATACATGTGAGAGCTGCAGCCGCGGGATCGTTCGTACCAGCCTCGGCGCCAGATGCATCTCCTTGGGCGAGAGCGGACGTGAGCAAGACGGGCGAGGGCCAGGCGACCACACGACGCGGAGACCGACAGGGGCTACTTGGTGTCAGGGCGAGCAGAAACCATCGAGGCAGTGCGGAGGGAGGCGATCTACTACCAAGGGAGGCGTAAGTTATGCTGTTGATCACAACAATGCCAATGTTCAGGAGTATCTAACTATGAATGCGTTCAATTTGAGAGACGAACTTTGGACTTGCTGGGCAGTAACACCTTCCTCAGTCCTACGTCCGAATTCCAATACTCTGAACTCAAAAGTTCCTAACTCGGATGCGTTCGTGTTGAGGAACGAGTCAGAGACAGTGAACTCCATTCGGTGTAGGGTACATTGTAACAATTTAAATTCCTCAGTCATACGACCTGCACCTAATCCCCGTACCTCTCCTCACAACAATGACACACTAACTGCCCGGAAGTTCACAAGTTCCTAACCTTCACTGGTTGAGGAACGAACAATGGGTGTAATAGTGAACTTGTTTGAGTGAAGACTTGGGTTCGATGCCTGGTCACATAGCCACATTATACCATGAAATTCTTTTCAAATCCATAGCCACCAGTACCACGATGAGAAATGAATAAGTAACTGAATGCTAGTTTAGTAATGTGTTTAGTATTTTGTCAATAGGGCTGGTTAATGGAAAATATTTTGTGTGTAGTGTTATTGTGTTCCTGAGATTAGAGGAGGAATGAGAAATGTATGTCTTGTGTTATGAGAGCACTTCAGTTCGGTACAGAGTGTTGTATTTAGTAAAACAGAGCATTTGATATTTGTGTGTATTTGTAAGGTTAGTGGAAGCTTGTTTAGGTGATTGCAATGACACGCGTTAGCTAACTGCCCGGAAGTTCACAATTTTTCTAACCTCACAGGTTGAGGAACGAACGATGGGTCTAATCTAATAGTGGATTTGTTTGAGCCGAAGGCTTGTGTTCAATTCCTTGTCAAATAGTATATTTCAAGTTTACAGTAGCCAAGTTCTATAGTAAAACAGAGCATTTGATATTTTTATGTATTTGTAAGGTAAGTGGAAGCTTGTTTAGGTGATTGCAATGACACGCGTTAGCTAACTGCCCGGAAGTTCACAAGTTTCTAACCTTCACAGGTTGAGGAACGAACGATGGGTCTAATCTAATAGTGGATTTGTTTGAGCCGAAGGCCTGTGTTCAAATCCTTGACAAGTAGAGAGTATCTAAATGTTCATAGGGTCTAAAGTTAAGTTGAGCCATGTATTATTTTTCTGTGAAATGTATTTTTTGATTTTTGTTTTCGAGATGTGTACGTTTTGTTTTGTCCTAATGACGCACGGTTGCAAGGCGTGTCTGAAGCTGGCGTCATAAGGGCACGAACAAGGCGATGTGTTTTAGCCGCCAAGGAAGGCAGGATGGCAATAAATATCAGGAGGGGTGTTGTCAAAGATTGGTTGACGTAGAATCTTCAGAGAATGTAGAAAAACGTCTAATTATTGTTGTTGGAAGGAAGCATCTAGCATCTTCAGGGGTATGAGGTCGCGCCACGGTTCGTTCTGTGTGAAAGTGAACAAGGGTGCAGTAGTGAGTAGACAGAACCCCCGCTGTGAGAGAGTGGAGACCTTGCTCTGTGCATTAACCTCCCCCGCCCCATACCTGTGGGCTTTTGAAAGTTTAGGGCCGCAGACAGTGAAGTGAATTTATTGCCATGTGCAGGCTACTGTCAATGTCACACAAAGATCAGCGAGTTGTGTTTATTACGTGTTTTGTCAGTGGGTTCGGCGCATATTAAATAAATTAGTTGAGTTTTAAAGTGAGGTGATTTCGGCGCTTGGTGGTAATGTGATTCTGATTGCCATGGTTACTCAGAGACTATTGGACTTGAGGCATGCAGATAAGCCGTATGTTTGTTTAGAATTATGGTCAGACCCCCGGGTGGACTGATGACTTCATATTGTATGGTGTTTGCGTTAGTGTGAGCCTGCGAGCTCCCCTTTAGAATTGTTGACTGGAGGCGAGGACCTGTTTTAAATTTTAATATGTGCATTAGTTTAAGCAAATTTTTGTACAAGATATTGTGCTGGGTTTCTGTAAGGGATGAATAGTGTAAAGAGTTTTTCCCTTCTCTTTGGTTTATGCATTAATCTTATTGTATATCACCTGTATTTGGTTTGATAGCATGTAAACCAAATTTTTTTTTTGGGGGGGAGTAGTGCAGCGCACCCCCAGCTATCCAGCTAGGGGGCGCTGCTAGGCGCACCTCCCACCCCTCCTCAAGGGTAGGTTAGGCGGGCTTTGAGCCGCGACTCATCAGTCTTACGTACGGAGTAGCGATGGTCGGGTGAGACCTAAGAGGCGGGCGCCTCGCCTGGTGAAGTCGGTTTGACTTCGGGAAGCCAGGGAGGCAGGGAAGCGGGGTCGGTTTAGACCAAGGAAGGGTTAAGTCGGGGAGACTGGTAAAGTTATAGTTTGTGACAGTGTGTGTAGTTTAAAGTGTGAATAAACCAGGGTAAGATGAAGATTAGACTATTTATTGAAGAAGACCTGATCCCTCACCTCATTTCACTAGCAACGGAGGACCTACCGTTGCAGTAGTTCGGTCAAAATATGCTGATTAGTGATTACCAAGATGGGGTATGATTTTGGAATGCATATTTTTGCGTGTTTGAGGGTATATTTGGGCACAGTTTCAAGACACGATGATATAAAGGGGCATTTTAGATTGGTACTATGCTCTAGTATCTAAGTGGACCAAAAAAGAAGCTGGTTAAAGCCGATTTTAGAAATTTCCCAAAATACCAATTTTCGCAAATTTCTGGATAAAAAAAAATAAAAAAATTCGTGTTAAATCACAGTCACAAGGTATAATTTTTTAAACTGTCATTTATGTGTAGTATTGTGCTGTAGATCACGTGGTAAAAATAATTTTTTGGGTTTTTAGCCCCTTTACGGATGGTAGGGAACAATAGGGGTAAAATATTGCTTGCCTCCCGGCGGATTATATTTTTCAGATTATAATGTACCTTCGTGCCAAACTTCAAATTTAATTGCTCAAGGTGCCTCACTGGCGAGTGCTGGAAATAAAGATAGTAATAATATACACTATTATAGGGGTGTGGGTTGAATAAATGTAGTTGAGGAGATGTGGGTCGATTGGGCTGAGAACACATCAATACATAATTTTAATTAGTAATTTGAATGAAATTATATTTTGGGTTCGAGCATGAATTATTTCAATTTTAGGGGATAATTTAGGGGATTTAAGAGTGAAGTATGTATTGCCTCACGGCATATTTTTAATTCTGATATTATTATATCTACCTCCATGCCAAATTTCGCGCTGGTAACCGGATTTGCAATATTTTTCCGACAACAGCTCTGGTGAATTTTCATGAAGGCAATAGTGTATACACATTGTAGAGGGTGAAGCCAACTGCAATGACCGTGAATTTAGTTCCCATGAGACGATAATATGATGAAACACTTTAGGTGATGAATAGAAACGTTTATTCTATACAGTTAATAATATGAGACACAATACAAAAGACTAAGCTTTTAGGCTACTTGGTACGATCAGAGATGAGAGACGCCTCGAAAACGCGGGAGTTGTAGTAACTGCTTGCACCGTGAAGGACGTCTGCTTCTGGGCGTGGCCTACTACAGAGGTCGAAACGTAATCGATACTATTACTACCAATCTTGCAAACATCGACTTATGCGATCTAGTAAACTAGGCCTAAGTTAAACACAATAGCATGGCTAAAGTCACTTGGGCTAATAAGCCTACTCATTCGAGTGAACAAAGGGCGCACAGTCCAACACCCCTTCTCGCCGTCTTCACTCGCTAAACACTAGCTGGGCTTGTGAAGCAAACCGCTTTAATAGTTCTCTTGACACTGGCTTAGTCATCATGTCCGCAGTCATGTGTTCGGTTGGGCAGTACTGCACATCCACGATGCCACGCTCTCGCAGATCTCGGATGAGATGGTGCTTGACTGCGATGTGCTTCGTCCTAGCGCTGCACCGATCTGACTCGATCAAGCGAATACAGCCTTGGTTGTCCTCGAAGATCGTGGTTGCTCCTTGTACTGGTACCCCTACGTCGTCCAGCAGTTGATGTAACCACAACAGCTCTTGACAGGCATTCGCAGCCGCGACATATTCTGCCTCGGTGGACAACAATGCGACGATCGTCTGCTTGCGACTCGACCACGATACTGTGCTCTCACCCAATAGGAAGATGTATCCGCTAGTCGATTTTCGGTCGGTGGTGTCACCGGCCCAGTCAGCGTCCACGTACCCTTGCAGCTTGAGCTCACTCCTTGCAGACAGGCGCAGTTTCGCATCGAGGGTCCCGGCCAGGTAACGCATTACCCGCTTCACCGATTTCCAGTCGCGTTCTGTGGGTGACTCCACATGTCGGCTCAAGAAGCTGACAGCTACCGCAATGTCCGGTTTGGACACTGTAGCTATGTACAGGAGTGATCCAATAACTTGTCGATACTTTGTGTTATTCGGCAACTTGACGCTGGGTTCTTCCATGGAAGACAAATAATTTGTTTCCATTGGCGTGGCAGAAGGCTTCGTCTCCAGCATCCCTTGCTCTTCTAGAAGTTGAACTATCTTAGTTCGTTGGTGGATAAGGAACGAACCGTCTGTTTCTCGCTCGATCTGGATCCCCAAATAGTGAGCCACTTCACCTAAATCCTTGGTCGTGAAATGCTCGTTTAGCTGCGCACAAATGCCCTGAACGACCCCTTCAGATTCTCCGGCTACCAGTAAGTCGTCTACGTACAACAGCACATAGGTGGTACTACCGGTCGTTTCCTTTTTCATGAAGAGACATGAATCAGCTTTTCCGCGCTCGAAACCAAGACTTGCCAGTGCTTCTGTGGCCTTCTTGTTCCATGCTCGTGCCGATTGTTTGAGCCCGTAGATACTGCGCTTTAGTCGCAATACCATGTGCTCCTTGCCTGGTTCCTCAAAACCCGGTGGTTGTTCCATGTAAAGCTCCTCTTCCAGATCTCCATTTAGGTACGCTGACTTAACGTCAAGTTGCCGTACATGCAACTGGCGAATAGCCGCCACGCTGAGCAGCACGCGCACTGTCTCGTGCTTGACCACTGGCGCAAACGTCTCGTCGTAGTCCTCACCATAACGCTGCGAGAATCCTCTCGCCACTAGCCGCGCTTTGTAAGTGTTGACGTCACCATTTGCATCTAGTTTAGTCTTAAATACCCACTTGGATGAGACTGCCCGGCGGCCTGGAGGGAGTTTGGCAATCTCCCACACTCCACGTTCTTTAAGAGCTGACATTTCCTCTTCTGCGGCCAACACCCAGTTCTTCTTTTCGCGTTCTGGTAGCTCCATCACTTGTTTCCACGAGGATGGCTCACGTGGTTGGTCCACTCTTACTTTATACGAAAGTTTTCTTGGTGGGAT
Organism: Sweltsa coloradensis; assembly: GCA_024449915.1. NCBI lineage: Eukaryota > Metazoa > Arthropoda > Insecta > Plecoptera > Chloroperlidae > Sweltsa > Sweltsa coloradensis. The sequence goes on from JAMZAV010005513.1 coordinate 31,205, forward strand.
TCCTTTATTCGGTCTCTGTGATTGACGTGGTGCTGGAGGAACAATCTGCTGATCGTTGACAGTTGTTTCTGCCGCTGTAGGCTCTTGCTGAGTCAACTCGGTGGCCTCCTTCGAATCCTCCTCCGCGTCCTCAAGAATGTTGACGAAGTCCCCGTCCATTTCCCCTTCTGGCAGAAGACTGATTCCACCACTTGCTTCAACGATGTGTGGATTGTTCTGCTCGTCCATCTCGATGATGCGCACGGAACGACTTATCCACACTTTGTTGGTGTTAACGTCCAACAGGCGGTAACCTTTGGAGGCGGTGTCATAGCCTATGAGCACGCCCAAGATGGCCTTATCATCCCATTTCTTGTGTTTTTGTTTTGGGACAAGGGAATACACTTTTGACCCAAAAACTCTGATGTGGCTTAAGTCGGGCTTATTGCCATCCCAAAGTTCGCAAGGTGTCTTGTCCACGCTTCAGCTCGGTAAACAATTCTGAAGATATGCCGCGGCACACACTGCTTCTCCCCAAAATCTTTCAGGAAGTCCTGCATCCAACAACATGCATTTTGCCATCTCAACTAGAGAGCGATTCTTACGCTCGGCCACGCCATTTTGTTGAGGCGTGTGTGGCACCGTGAACTGTTGCTGGATCCCCTCACGCTTGAAGAAATCCTGCAGATCCCTGTTGACGTATTCTTTCCCGTTGTCTGTGCGGAAAATGGTGGGCCTATGTCCATACTTAGTGTGAACCATAGCGATATATTCCTTTACAACATTTGCCGCTTCATCCTTGGACTTAAGGAGACGGACGAACGTAAAGCGTGAGTAGTCATCGATAAAAGTTACCATATATCTATGACCGCTCGGCGTTGTGATCGGCATCGGTCCACAGACGTCACTATGTATCAGTTCACCGGGCTTGGTAGCTCTGGTCTCGCTCGTTGGGAATGGTAGTTGGGTTAACTTCCCTCTCATGCAACAGTCACAGTCCACCTTTGCGTCACATTTGCCAATGTGTATGCCTAGGGCCAGTCCCTCCGTGAACAGCTTCTTAATTGCAGCTGGATCCCGGTGACCTAAGCGTCGGTGCCATCGATGCATGCATACTTGGCTGCGTGCACACAACGCTGCGTCGTTGCCCGTTTTGCACTTGAGCCTGAAAGTGTCCCGTCAAGTTCAGCGGTTGCAATGACGACCGTCTTGTGAGTTATCTGGCAGGTGGCATCCTCGAACGTCACCGGGTACCCACTACGAGTTGCACATTGAACCGATAACAACCCGCCATCCAGTTCCGGAATGTACAGCACATCCTTGAGGTATATTTGTTCCACCTTACCGTTTGGAGTGTTGCACGACAACCACCCGCTACCGATTCCTTCCGCAGAGATCGTTGAGTTGTCTGCCAAATATACCTGGGTCTTTACATCATGCAACGCAGTAAAGAACCTTTTGTTGCTTGTCATGTGGCTCGTAGCTCCTGAGTCCACATACCAGCGGTCGGCCTGGTCCTTGTGTATACTGCTCCATACCGCAAAGGAGTGCTGGGGTGCTGCACTGCTGCCAACATCCTGGATGCGTACCATGCAGTTAGCTTTCTCCTTTACCTTGCCTAGATGTGTTTTGTACTTGAGGCAGTCTGCCTTCAGATGGCCTTTCTTTTTACAGTAGAAACATTCCCGTTCCTCATTACCTGACTTGCTCCCTTTTGGCACCTGCTTGCCGTACGTGCCCGCCTCTTGTCTCTTGTGATATGTTGTCTGGAGGGCTACCTCGTTGTCGCGATGGTCCCGCGTCGCCTCGACACGGCGCTGGTACTCGTCGGTCAACATGCCAGAGACATATTCGACGTTCAAGTCTTTCTCGTCTCTTCCTTCAAGGGCTGTAACTAACGTAGAGTATGACTCCGGTAGACTGCACAACATGACTGCTACTAGGTCGTCGTCTTCGACCTTCTTTCCCATGCCCCGCAATTGACCCACAACCTCCAGCATGGAGTTGAGGTGCGCCTGCATGGTACCTTGGGTAAACCTCATCCCATACAATTTTCGCATTAGATATAGTCGGCTGCCAATAGTGGATCTCTCATGCAACCTTTGCAGCATGGCCCACATTTCCTTGGCCGTCTCAAGTTGAGCGAGACGAAGTAACTGGTCATCTTCGACACTGAGACATATTGCTGCAATGGCCTTGCATTCCAGTTTTCCCCAGTCACTGGGCTCTGGGTCTGGCTTGGGTTGGGTGACTACATCCCACAATCCATCCCTCATGAGTACTACCTTTAATTTTAATTTCCACAGTTGATAATTTGCATTATTCAACTTGGTGATCAACATTTTAGAGTTATCACCTGCAACAGCCATGCTTGATCCTGGCCTATCCTAGGCCTAGGCCTACTTTCAGGAAATTAAAAGTACTCACCCGTACGTGTCAACCTTAACCTCGTTTTTAGGCGCAGATAAAGTGTTCTAGGCCCATAACCTGATGAAACACTTTAGGTGATGAATAGAAACGTTTATTCTTTACAGTTAATAATATGAGACACAATACAAAAGACTAAGCTTTTAGGCTACTTAGTACGATCAGAGATGAGGGGACGCCTCGAAAACGCGGGAGTTGTAGTAACTGCTTGCACCGTGAAGGACGTCTGCTTCTGGGCGTGGCCTACTACAGAGGTCGAAACGTAATCGATACTATTACTACCAATCTTGCAAACATCGACTTATGCGATCTAGTAAACTAGGCCTAAGTTAAACACAATAGCATGGCTAAAGTCACTTGGGCTAATAAGCCTACTCATTCGAGTGAACAAAGGGCGCACAGTCCAACATAATAAAATCGTATTTTCCAGCTAATTATTAATAAATAGAATATATTTGTCTCATGGGATCCAAATAAATCGAATGTAATTGTCTCATGGGATCCAAATAAAAAGAATAAATTTGTCTCATGGGATCCAAATAAATAGAATATATTTGTCCCATGGGATCCAAACGATAATTTGGATCCCGTGAGAATTGTAACATTTAGGATTTAAAAATATGGCAACAACTCATTAACCCGGATATATAATATAAAAATCACACACTGAACTATAACCTGGGTTACTATTTACTAACTAATTAATCACGATATTTCGGAGAGCTCCGTCTCCTTTCTCAAGCATTCGTGCCCGACATTTTTATAATATTTAGGATTTAGTTCCGGGGAGACAGAATAAATTAATAATTAAAATATAAATACAAAATAAGCACATTTGGTTCCCGTGAGATTTGGATCATTTAGAATTTGGTTCCCATGAGACTCTCCCGGTCAAAACCGATGCTATTTATTATTATTATGATATAAAATATAATAATAATAATTATTACTATTATTTATTATTATTATTATTATTATTAATGTCTGTACCAGTGTCCCGAAAATAGTTGTACGACGGCCAAATGTAATGCATGGTTTTCCGAGTTCAACCAATTATTTTTTTCTCTTTTAAATTAATAACAATTTTATAAGTTTTCAAATGAAAGTTTGAAACCCTGGTAAACTATGGTTAACGACAGTTCACCTTCATGACTCGTTGCACATCCAGTAACGCCAGCTACTATTAAGTCCATTGTGTTATGGTTAACGACAGTTCACCTTCATGACTCGTTGCGCAAGACGCGGCCTTTTGAGCTCGGCCAGGCGACCACACGTCGCGGAGGACCGACAGGGGCACTTGTGTCCAGGGCTGAGCAGAGAAACCATCGAGGCTAGTTGCGGAGGAGGCGATCTACTTGACCTTAATGGAGGCGTAAGTTATGTGTGTCACAACGAAATGCCAATGTTCAGGAGTATACTAACTATGAATGCGTTAAATTGTGAGAAGAATCTTTTCTGGACTTGCTGGGCAGTAAACACCTTCCTCAGTCTACGTCCGAATCAATACTCTGAATCAAAAAGTTCCTAACTCGGATGAGTTCGTGTTGAGGAACGAGGTCAGAGACAAAAGTGAACTCTCATTCGGTGAGGGTACATTGTAACAATTTAAATTCTCAGTCATCGACCTGCACCTAATCCCCGTAACTCCTCTCTCACAACAAAATGACCACACTAACTGCTCCGGAAAGTTCAAATTGTTCCTAACCTTCACTGGTTGAGGAACGAAACAATGGGGTGTAATAGTGATACTTGTTTTGAGTGAAGAATTGGTTCGATGCCTGGTCAACATAGCCACATTGGTTATACACCATGAAATTCTTTTCATAATCCATAGCCACCAGTACCACGATGAGAAATGAATAAGTAACGACATGCTAGTTTAGTTAATGTGTTTAGTAGGTTTGTCAATAAGGGCTGGTTTAATGCGAAAATATTTGTGTGTAGTGTTATTGTGTTCCTGAGATTAGAGGAGGATATGAGAAATGTCATGTTCTTGGCGTTATGAGAGCACTCAGTCGGCTTACAGGGTTGATTTCAGGTAAAAACAGAGCATTTGATATTTGTGTGTATTTGTAAGTTTCGTTTAGTGGAAGCTTTGTTTTAGCGTCGATGCAATGACCACGCGGAGCTAACTGCCGAAGTTCACAAGTTTCTAACCTTAACAGGTTGAGGGAACGAACGATGGGTCAATCTAATAAGTGGATTTTGTTGAGCCGAAGGCTTGTGTTCAAAGTGTTTCCTTTGTCAAATAGTGAATCTTTCAGTTTACAGTAGCCAAGTCTCTATAGTAAAACAGATAGCATTTGATTATTTTTTTATGTATTTGTAAGGTTTAAGTGGAAGCTTGTTTAGGTTTGATTGCAATTGACACGCGTTAAGCTAACTGCCGTGGAAGTTCACAAAGTTTATAACCTTCTACAGGTTGAGGATACGAACGATGGGTCTAATCTAATAGTGGATTTGTTTTGAGCCGAAGGCCTTTATTTTTTTTTTTTATTCCATTTCTGTGTTCTAAATCCGACAAGTACGAGAGTATCTAACTGTTCATTTAGGTCTAAAGTTAATCTGGAGCCATGTATTATTTTTCTGGTGAAATGTATTTTTGATTTTTGTTTTCGAGACTGTGTACGTTTTTGTTTTGTCCTAATGCACGCACCGGTTTGCAAGGCGTGTATGAAGCTGGCTTGTCATAATGGGCCCACCACGAACAATGGTCGGATGTGTTTTATTTCGCCAAGGAAGGCAGTGATGGCAATTAAATATCAGGAGGGGTGTGTCAAAGAATGGTGGACGTAGAATCTCAGAGAATGTAGGGAAAAACGTCTAATTATTGTTGTTGGATTAGGAAGGCATCTAGCATCTTCAGGGGGTTATGATGGGGCGTCGCCACGGTTTCGTTCGTGGAAAGTGAACAAGGGTGCAGTAGTGAGTAGACAGAACCCCCGTTGTGACTTGAGATTGTGAGGACCTTTGTCTCTGTGTCATTAACCTCCCCCGGCCTCCATACCTGTGGCTTTTGAAAGTTTAGCGGGCCGCAGAGACAGTGAAGTGAATTTATGCCATGGCAGGCTACTGTCAATGTTTCCACACAAGATCAAGCGAGTTGTGTTATTACGTGTTTTGTCAGGGCGTTCGGCGTTCATATTAAATAATATGTTAGTGAGTTTTTTAAAGTTTGAGGTGATTTCGGGCGCTTGTGGTTAATGTGATTCTGATGCCTATGGTTACTCAGGAGGACTATTGGACTTTTGAGGCATGCTAGAATTAGCCGTATGTTTGTTCTTAGAATTGGGTTGATGAGTAATGATAAGCCGTTATAATAGGCGAACCCAACCCATTATAACCAGCTGATATTTGTGGTAAATGAAACTTTGGTGGTTTTTAAAAAAAAATGTATTGTTTTTCAAGGCTTAAAACGGTGGTAGTGACTGATGCACACTGGTTGCATATTGTTAATCTTTTGTCAAAACTTGTAATGGATGAGTGATTATTCCCAGTTTGTCGGTGAAATACGAATTTTTCTAGTATATGGTATGGGCTAGAAGCTATGATAATTGCTGGACATTGAGCTGTGGTCTTCCTGCACTTTTTGATAAACGCGCTCACAAGTCCTGATACCTGACCACGTCATCTTGACGGTAGACATTTGTTGAATCTGAGTGAATATTGGACAAGCCAACGAGACCAATCAACAGCACCAATCATCACACATCACACAAATCAATCAATCAATCATGGCAATTCAATCCCCAATCCACGCAGAACTTCTGATTGCTGGTCAAGATTTAACCCTGTCGCGATGATCGACGAGGATCCCTGTTTTAAGATTATGCAATATGTGCATCTAAGTCTAGTAAGCAAATATTTCGGTGAATACGCACCACGATATTAAGTGAATAGTCGGCTGTTGTAGAAAATGCAGTGGGTTTTGAATTATTACTTGTCTTTAAACGAGGGTAGGTGTCATGGTCTTCTAAATGAATAGTGTAAAGAGTTTTCTCCACGAAATTTTCTCTTAATTCCTTACAGGAGTAGATTTTTGAAAAATAGTCTGGACATTTAAGAAAAAAAGGTAACTAATAAATTGTGATGTTTGTTTAATGATTTATCGGGACTTTGAAAACCTTGAATTTCCTAAGTTATCACCAACACAATGGTTCCACCAAGAAAAATGCCCTCCATTTGTACTTTTTTGTACCTGCAAACATTCAAGATTCGAATCCGTCATGGTCACCAATCCGTAAACCATGAAATTTTTTTCTTAGTAGATATAATTTATGTTGAGGGTGTGATGCGGAAATTGAAGGGGTTAAAATTTGGTGGGTGGGAGTAATGGTTACATCTATGTGCCAAGCACGTTGTTTTTAGTCAAAAAAATCGACTTGTACCACACGGACTAATGTGTATCCTACGCAGACTCCCCAATGTAAGAATGAGAACTGACGAACAAGGAAGAAAAGTATTCAACTAAACACAATGCGAAGAAATAAATACAGGCACTTGTGTTCTTTAAGGTGGGAACAGAACGAAGCACCAACATCCTCCCCACGTGAAACCTGCGTGGTAGACGAAATACTAGCGGACACCAAAGGGGGGCGTAACCCTTGTGGATCGCCACCCTCCCCGCGCCAGACTGAACAGATCTGCAATGGCGTCGCCGTCTAATACAGTGCACTTGTGTTCTTCAGGTGAACAACGACCCCAACATCCTCCCCAACGTGAACCTGGTGGTGCAATACTACGACACCAAGGGCGACCACGTTGTCGCGATCGCCACCAGCGCATGACGGACATGATCTGCAATGGCGTCGCCGTCTAATACAGTGCACTTGTGTTCTTCAGTTAGTAGTGGTTGACCAAACGACAAGCGCACACCCCCACAGACAATACTTCCCCCAACCAGTGAGAAACCTTATGGAGGTGGGTGGCAATACGTTACGGACACAAGGGCCGACCCTGCGGATGGCCACCCCGCGCCGGACGTAGCGGACATGATCTGCAAGGCTTCCGTCGCCCGTCAATACAGAGGTGCACTTGTGTTCTCAGGTGCCGAACCAAACGACCCTCCCAACCAATCCCCCCTCCCCAACACTCGCTTGAACAACCTGGGGGGGTGCAAATACTCGACACCCAAGGGCGAACCTAGGTTAGCGGGCTGTTGAGCGCGACTCATCAGTCTTACGTACGGATAGAGAGCTAGTGTGATCGAGCGATCCAGGCCAGCCATGACGGACATGATTTGCACGTGGGGCGTGAGACGCCTAATCGCGGTACTGAGTACAGCGTGCACTTGTGTCTTAAGGTGGAAGCAACGACCCAACACCTGCGCCCCTAACCGACTCGCTATGTGAAGATGTGGGTAAGTGCGGGTTGCAATATCTTGACGACACACCTCGGGAAGGAAGTGGGCACACCACTGGGTGATCCGCCGCACCCGACGCCCAATGCCGGACGGAGGATCTGGCAATGGCGTCAGCCGTCTTCTTCGCGTGCCGGAAGGACACGGGGTCCTGCCAGGTCGATGGCCATTGTCGACCCGGTCAGTAAACGTTGTGCCCATGATCAGCTATGGTGAGTTGACTCTGCACATACTCATCTTACTTATACCGCCTCTCAGTTTGTGACCATGTCATTAGAGTCAAAGGATGTGAGTATAGGAGTTGATTTTGTCCTTCTCGAATTGTATATGCAGTTAATTACTAATCCCAGTTTAAGACACTGTTGCTTGATGGATGTTGGTAAGTAGGGAGTTTATGAAACTAAAGATTAATCCAACAAGAGGTATTTTACTAGATTAAACGTGAACTATGATTAAAATAAGTTCCATCAATAACATCTGACAAAAAAAAATTAGATGTGGATTGCAGGAGAATTATGTTTTTAAAATATGCCTTCAAAATATGCTTCTGTTTTGTCAGCGGCGGTTACAATATAAGCAATTACTTGTACGAGACTAAATGTGACCAGAAGTTCAAGAAAGTTATGAACCACTCAAGAATGTTCTATTATACCTTCTGTATAAGCAGAGGAGATTCTTTACTTTGCAGAGAAAATAAAAAAACATATATACTAGGTTATAGCCGTATGGAAGTTAGTTTAGTTTTTCTGATATTTGCCTATGCTCTTGGTGGTTATTTGCAAATATGCCACTTTTATAACACCACTGTGAGTTATATTGTTGGTGTAGACCATATGACTATGATTGCTGCCTTCTTCGTGTCGTCCCGTCACGACAATGTAGTAAAGATTTGGCAACACGAACACCGCGCACAGAGTGTAAAATGCGTCAAAACCTACCTACAAAAACATTTAAACATTTTTGTATGTGGAAAAAAATGGCATAACTGTTTTTTTGTCTTACGGTTTATAATTCACCCAAGCTGTTCCAACAATTTAGTACTTTTATGTTAAGTGTTTTAGAGTGGAGTTTTAAGAGATCTATAAATTTAGTCCCATGGTTCGACTTACAATCTTCGAGCCATCTTTAGGAATATGATCATAAATCATGGTAGCGATGTATGTCATACTCTACTGTTGTCTATAGTTAAATATTCCCAGTAACACTGGATTAATATAATGGGGGTGTTAATATTTAGATATATCTTCCTTCAAAGCAAGAATAGTTTTTGTAGGTTGTTTTGTCACTGTAGTTGATTTGGTGTGTAAAGAACGGAAGGGAATATCTCGCCCCTATATCATCGCAGGTTAGTAATTACCTCTACAGGCATTAAAATGTAATGAGTCTGAGCACCCTGCACCTTCCCTTGAGTAGATCTCAACATGAATCTTGTAGTGTTAGTACTATCTGTTGAAACTGAGTATTACTATTATGCATCCTTGGCTGATCCCTAAGACCTCATTTCACTAGATGCACGGCGGCGCAGCATAATAACGGGCAGGACTTTGTTGGATAGGGCCTAATTAACAACAATCAGTACTATAGTTTGATTCATCAGCTCCCTACCTGCAAGTCATTTGGGCATATGATGATCCCTTTACCAACGGATAAAGCGTAGCGCTTATGTATCTCTGTGTGTTCTCTCTTTATTTTTACCGGCCCCCAATTACATGAATTTTGTCATGAAAAGATTTGGATAAATGGATTTTTTACATGTTGCTAGACAAAGCATTGCGTTAATACTCAGTGAGAGTTTCTAAACTCATGTCTTTAAACGAAAGATAATGAGGGACTGCGATATTTATAAAACAAAAAAAAACCCCATTAAATTGTGTTTCCTTTCTTTTTTGTTTAAAAACTTGAAAACATTCGAAGTTGTGGCACACCTTGTTTGTGTTTGTTGGTGATTGGACAAATTTATGATTTGTTGGAATGTGCCGTTAGTTTTAGTATTCTCTTTTTTATTTGCGATTGTCAATGAGTTGCCGCGGTTGAGATCGATGGGGTGAACCTTATATTTCCGCTGCGCCCGCGCACCCCCAGCCATCGCCCCTTCAAGTTCTACCTGCATTCAAGTAGAATTGGAACGTGTCTGTTGATTTGGCCTGTATGTGTTTGAACGAAAAAGATTCTATTTTAGGCGTAATTATTTTTTTGTGTTAGTACGTAAAGGAAGTACGTACTTAATTGTCACAAGTATTTACGAACTTTTTTTAGGAGGGGTTCATGACCGTTTTAAAGAATTAAGGGACTATCGCTCTAGTATCTAAGTGGAGACCGAAAAAAAGGGACCAAACAGAAGGGCGTGCCCTCCACTTCTGGGGAATACTTACGTCAGATCTCTACACAAATACTAACAGCGACTAGTCGAGCCGAGAGATGCAAATGGGCTTGATGATCGACTCCGAGATCTTTTATTACAGCAGAAATTGTCCCATAAATCCAACCCAACAAATTTCGCCAAGATTTTCTGATAAAAAAAAAATATAAATGTTCCATCTAAAGACAATTTTTCCTGTTTGCTTACGATAGCTTAACTCACCTGCGTAAGGTCACCCAAGAGTAACCATAATTTTTTTTTTTTTTTTTTTTTTTTTTACACCACAAAAACCTGATCCACTAATCTCTGAACTTTGGATCTGTTTGTAGGACTTATTGATCATGCCTTGGTGGCACCCGGCATGGTAATTCAGATCGCCCTCATCTCATCTCACGAGCATGGCAACCTTGATGACACACGATAGTCACCAACTCAATAATAATATACAGAAGCGCTGCGTAGGTAGATGCATTGCTCTGTCTGGTCACTGCGGTATTTCCATATATATCAAAGCTATAATATTTTCTAAACGTACTACGATTAAATCACCGTTTGAGGCTAATTTTAAGATTTTCCGGAGGCATTGTGTAGACAACCCATCCGGCTGTGAACGGCCACGAATGGGGATGTAGGGAACAATCGGTGCGCGGCAAAAAAGCTTCGGCGCGAGGAACGAGGGGAAATATTGATTGCAGTTCTCCTCGAAGGTCCGCCGTCATAACTCAGTACGGCGGCCGTTAATATCCGTGTCCCGACGGTGTGTAACACACAAAGTATGCATCTATCACTGCAACGAATTTTCAGCGTTCTAATGTACGGAATTAAAGAGCCGAAGATGTCGAGTGAAACGAAGTTCTCTAGGTTGAGTTAGTCTCGACTTAGGAGCACACGCGCAATTACAGTAGAAAACGTAATTGATGTAAATGCTATGAACATTCACCTGAGATTAATCAATTCAATATTTCTGTGTTGATCCTCTAAGTGATTCTTCGCCATTCTGCTTGCGAATTCACGTTTAGCATAGTTGTGATGGACGACGAGGCGGAAAACTGTTGAACGATGGGGAACCAAATTATTGAAAAGGTTTCGCTTCTTTTCCAAAGCGTCGTGCGTGAGAAACGATTGTACTTATTAATAACTTGCTTTTCTAGCAAGTAGTTATTTAACGAAGCGGTCACATAAACAGATTCAAGGTTATCCTCAGGGCTACGGATCCAGGGGACGGGGATTGCACCCCCCCCCCAAATCCCGCTTTAATATTATGTTATCGCAAATCATCATATTTACGCAAAAATTAAATTATTCTGTGCTTGGTTAATTTTAGTATTTAATCGTTCTAGCACAGCCAACAGTAAATATCTCTGAAAAAACATCATAAAAACCACTAAAAAATATGTTGCAAGTATAATATTAGTGGCAGGGACATCCCCCATTTGAATGTCGTTCTTTCAAAGCCCATCATCCTGACTAAATTTCATGCGTAATACGCCCCCGAGCTGGTTATCTATATTTTAGCTTTCTAAACTGATAAACTCACTTTATGCCAGCTGGTTATAGAACGAGTGTTGGGTGAATAATAAATGTGGTTGTTAGAAGCCTAGAATTTGTTGATAGAAAAAGGGAAGATGTGAGAGCGAAACCAGTGCAATATTTCCCGATTTTTGGTGTTGGGTAATCGCGGAAAACCTTTGTCTCAAAAGTGATCTTTGAAAAAGGACAGAATGTGTGTGAGAAATTAGTGACACGACCCGACTTTGTTCTAACAGAATACAAATACTGTCGTCGTATCAATACTAATTAATTCGGCTTTAGATAGAGGCTCAACTTTAGGAATTAGTCTTGTAGGACATACCCTCTTCACATCCTTCCCTGCATGACTTATCTTTTTATATGCCGATCATGCTTCGGATGTGACCGTACGTCGTTTAGAGTAATCTGATTTTTTCCGTTGTCCTATATGAGACTATCAATTCGAATAATAGATGAGCATGGATGTGACGACATTTACTAGGGAACCTGGGGCACATATTTCTGTCAGAGCAAAATAGCTATTCGCTCGGCCAAGAGCAATGCCCGACGGTATATGAACTTTGCAAAGTTGTCGATAAGCATAAATGGAAGAGCCCTGCGGTCATAGATTTCCAAAAATTTGTTCATTATATGAAGCCAGACGGAAATCCACGAATATAGTCAATTTGTGGAAGTTGGTTAACCAATATATATCAAAATAACAAAGCGTATTTAGGGGCAAAAACGATTTAATTTTTTTTTAGTTTAGAACAGAAATTTGGAAATGTCGGTAACTGTAATGAGCACCATCTTTCCAACATTCGTGACATATGGATCAAAATTTCCCACACCTGTGGTGTGTCAGTCGCCGAGCGACGACCAGCGAATTTTTCCTAAAACGCCGTATGTCCTAGTAATACTATGTATATTTCTCATACGTCACGGCAATATTTTAATATTACTATACTTTATAGATAGATACTATACATTAGATTAGAACGTTTAAATAAAATTAAATACAACAAATTAAAATTAATTTCTCTATGATGTTCAGTACCTCCATGCCAAATTTTATCGCACGTGCGTAGACCGGATTTGCAATATTTTTCCGACAACAGCTCTGTGTCTATCCGCTAATCATCGTCTCTGTGCATTAGCGTATGGTTTGAGCAAAATATGAGGGACGTTTAGCATTCAATATCAAGAATCAAGTACAATAATATCAGTAATGGCAGTGTTGACAAGCTGACGGCTAAAAACTGTGGTTTGAATGCAGTGGCCTGTATTATACTTACACCCATGCCGAATCTAGTCTCTTAGGTACACGCTTCAAGTGTGGTTCATCTACTAGTCGAGTGAGGGTTGAAGGTTAGAATAGGCACCACAAGAGCATTGTATTTCAGTCCAAAATAAACATTTAATTTGAACTAAACAGAGCTGTAGATATAAGAAGAAAGTCTACATGGGAGCATCCAAAAAAAACACCGTACCAAATATATTCGCCAGGTAAACTGCAATTAAAAATGAAAGGTACCGTGAAATGATTAGTTACCTCAAAAATAAATAGATGTGTTGACGATAAGTTTTGCATGTATCTCTTAATTCTTCCGCTGCAATACAGATACGACACTTGAGTGTAACTGTCTCATGCCTATCAACAGCCCTCCCGTGGGATTCATCAGAATCGCCCCTGATATTACCAAGCGTAGTTCTGTGAATCATCTAATATAGAGGACTTACTCCATGATACGTTCGTTCATATTCCACTGGTAACTGACAGACGTTATGAACCAACAGTACAGCTCCACAAAGCTACTATCATCTTCAAATTATTGATAATATCAACAGGACCACGCAATACAAAATCAGAAGTTATGAATAATAACTCATAACATTTTCAGCGTTTAATTTAGCACCACTCCGACGTTCGTCTATTCTACTGCAATGACTACCAATGTAGACTTCATAACTCTAAGCCGCATTTCAAACTTGAACGCTCACCGATAGTATGTCTAACATAAACATATTTGGCTTAGTTTTTAATCGACATATCAATGGCTTGTTGTCTACAAATAGAACCGTTCATATTGGTATGTCACTCAGATCGTCACATCTCATTGATTGGACCACTAGCGTCCCACCCACAAAAGTATGAGAGAGAACAAACACCGTAGAATGTGGCAGATACCTCTGGTACAGCTTATTCTTTAGTCAACAAACTCCCTCTTCTCCTATTTGTCTACCCTTGTTTGGCGAGGTTGAATCAGCGGTTCAATTGGTCGCGGTAATGTCACCTGGCCGGGCCTTGGGAGCACCCTTGCATCGCGCCCTTAAAAATTTTGTGTCATACATTTTAGGTGTTTATCATAATATAAAAATGATAAAAACGAGTACATTTATGAATGACATATATTCGGCCACCTGCTTGCGAAAGACATATCCCAAACAAAAACAAAAATCGTATTATAGGCCTATTATGAGTATTTTTAGTAATAATTTGGAAAGGAACATGAGCGAAGCGAAAGACCGTTCAAATTTCACTTGGCTTCCCCCCAATCAAAATGGGCATAGCTCCAATGTTTTGTTTTTTTTTGTAATTTTGTTGGCTATTCTTATTCGTTTAGACACTCACGATACAGGGCAAACAGCATATCCGAACTTGAGGAAAATTGGAGCGTGGGGACCAGCATTCGGAAAAACGTAACACTATATAACACACTGATAACGAGTAATACTACCCCAATCTTGGGGTGCAGTGTTATTATACATCGGACTGGTTATCAATCGGACGATCTAGTAAACTAAAGAAATACTTTCTCATGATATCGTATTTGCCGCATTTTGTTCCGATTTTTTTTTTAGGAGTCCTGATCGATATTTCTCGTAGAAGGTTACTTAATTGCAGATACTACCTGAAATAGACAAACGCGTGGCTAAGTCACTTGGGCAAAAGCAGGCCTAGCCTTGCATCTATCAAAGTTCCTAGTCTTACGAATGGACATACGGTTATGGTTGCTGTAGTCGTAACCTTTGAAAGAAAAAAGTTTAAAAAGTTATCAAAATCCATAGAACAAAGGTTTTAATATGAGTTTTTGGAAGTGTATAACAAAAATTTAACAAGTAACTATAGAAACTTTACAAAAACACCTAAAAGCATCAGAAAGCAATATTCGGGCCTAAGTATTTGACTTTCTAATTTCAATAGCATTTAACTACTTTTAAAAAATTATTCTAAATAACAAAAATTTTTTTTCAATGGAACCAAAGAATACAGAGATCCCACGCACTTTAAAAAACTTGAAAAAAGCTCATCCCATCAACGCGACGGATTAAGCTTTTTTCCTAGTGTTAGCTCTAGACTCCCGTCGCCTCGAGTCTGCTAGTGCGGGGTGAAGGGGGCTGGGCCCTACAGTGTTGGGGGCTCAATGAATATATTGTTCTCTTATGTATAACCCTCCCCCTCGAGAACCACCCACATTGGTGAGCTGCACTATAATATATTTCTAAAAAACGCAAAAGCCCCCCGCCCGTTGAGGGGATGAGCTTTTTTTAATTTTTATCTTTTTGCGTGGGATATCTTTACTTTTTAAGTTTTTTTGTTTTTGCTCCCCTATGCTTTAGGTGATTTTTTGTTAAGTTTCTATTGTTTTTTGTCAAATGTTATATTTACCGAAAAAAAAACTTATTTTAAAAAGCTTATTTCTATGGATTCGGGCTAACTTTTTCAACTTTTCTTTAAAAAGGTACTACCACCAAAACCCTTAATGTCCTGTAAAACGTTGTAGCCCCCCCCTTTTTGGTCAAAATCGGCCCAAATGGCAAAAAATATGCACTAAACCAAAAAAAACTTATAGTAAAAGCTTTTTTTCTATGGATTCTGGCTAATTTTCCCAGCTTTTTTTTTTCAAAAGGTAAAAACATCACCAAAACCAATGTCCATGTAATCTAAAAAAACGCTCGTTGGACGCGTTGATAAGCAAAACGTGCATAGCTAGACCCACATTGCCTTTTTAAATTTTTAAAATTTGTATTTGCTGTCCCGGGGCCCATGTTCCCAATACTGGGAAAACGCTCAGTTGGACGCGTTGATAAGCGAGCACGTGCTATAGCTAGACCCACTTGCACTTTTTTTTAAAATTTTAAAATTTGCGACGTTCGCGTCACGGGCCATGTTTCCAATATTATTTTTTTGCAGGTTTTTGGGTAAACCCTGTGAAAGTAAACCTTTACTTTGTGGACAATGACGTCATATAACTTATATTATTATGCATTTTTTGGGGATGAAATCCACCGCCATCTAGGGGACCTTTGACCCCTTGGGAAAACTTTTTAAAAACTTTTTGTTGACAAATAGACTCTTCCTCAAAAGTATTTGTTACTTCTAGGGGGCAGTGCATTAGAAATTCGCGCGTCTTTTCGTTGCCTGGCAACGTTACTTTTGTTATAATGTAATTTCCATCTACACTACTTATCGGATAAAAATTAAATTAACTGTTCGTGCCCGGGACGGACATTCTAAAATGATTGGCTATCTCTTTTTTTGTCGCCTTTTATTTTAAAAAAAAAAAACTTTCGTTTAATTTTATAATGTAAACTTTTTAACCTTTTTGAACGATTTTGACAAAAAACTATGGCATTCAATCGAAACGAAGCTTGCGGATGGTCAAAATTTCAATTTCGATCCGCCCCCTCGTTTTAACTTAGGCGAGACTACAAAAAAAAAAAAAAAAAAAAAAAAAAAAAAAAAAAAAACAGTGACTAATTTTTCCGGCAGAGTCAAATGGAAACGCTCGCTTCGCTCGTTTAAATTTATTTTTTTATTCCAAGGTATTTGGGTAAACCCTTGTAAAACTTTACTTTGGGGAAAAAACCCCACCGCCTCTAGAGGACCTTGACTCCTTGGAAAACTATTTAAATTTTGGTGACAAATAATAGACTGTTTCCTCGAAAGTTTTTTGTTTATTTCGGGGGGGTGGCATGCATTAGAAACTCGCGCGTTTTTTTCGTTGCCAGGCAACTTTTACTTTTGTTATAATGAAATTTTCCCCATCTAACTCTTTGGGATCAAAAAAAAATTTAAAACATTTTTCGTGACTGGCGGACATTCAAAATGATTGGCTATCTCAATTTTGTCGCCTTTTATTTTGAAAAAAAAACTTCGATTAATTTTAATGAAATTTTTTAATTTTTTGAACGTTTTTGGGCCAAAAAACTAATGGCATTCAATCGGAACAAGCTTGGGGATGGTCAAAATTTCAATCAACCCGAGCCTCCGTTCAAGTTATCGCGAGACATACAAAACAAAAAAAAAAACAAAAAAAACAAAAAAAAAAAAAAAAAAACAGTGACTAATTTTCCGGCAGAGTAAATGGAAACGCTCGTTCCCCGTTTAATGAACGTTATCCCCACCCTTTGGTAAAATCGGCCCAAAGACACGAAATATCGCACTAAAAATCGAAAAAAACGAAAAAGTACATATTCATGAGAAATTTTTCATCGTTTGCCCCCAAAAACAAACACCTCAAATTTGAGATTTCGAAGGTCCCCCCCAATTTTCATCCCCGAGCTTATCCCGTTTCCCCCGGAATCCTGCTAAAAAACGACGAAATACCCCCAAAAAAAACAAAAGAACATTGGAGCAAATTTTTTTGGGGGTCAGTAAATTTGAAGTTTTCGTTTCCTCGCTCCCATCCAAAAAATTGGATGGCGAAGCGAAACTTAAAATTTCACTGACCCCCAAAAAATTTAGCTCCAATTTTTTTTTTTTGTATTTTTGCCTTTTGTTAGAGGTTTCCCGGGGAAAAACGGCATAAGCGATCTTGATGAAATTTTGAGGGGCCCTTTCGTTTTCTTGAACTTAGAGGTGTATTGCTTTTGGTACAATCGAAAAAATATTTCTCATGAAATCGACTTTTACGATTTTTCTCGTTTTTTAATGCGAATTTTCGTCACTTTTTGGGCCGATTCTATCAAACGGGTGAGGCTAAACTTTAAATTTTTACATGGACATTAAGATTATGGTGATGTATACCTTTTGAAAAAAAAAAATTAAAAAAGTTAGTCAGAATCACAGAAATAAAGGTTTTAATAGATTTTTTTTTTGGGTTTAAAATACCTTTAAACAAGAACGTAAAAATTTACAAAAATCACCTAAATGCCATTCAAAAGCACTTGCAAAAAAAAGTGCAAAAAAACGAAAAAAACGCAAAAAAAAAACTAACAAAAACGCTCGTCCATCAACGCGGGGGGACTTTAGCGTTTTCCTATAGTATTATTTAACGATGTGAACAACCATCCCCCCCTGAGCTCATGAAAACACAAACCACATGAAACATTGTATACACGTCTTGAGACCAAAATGTATGTACTTTTTAAAACTTGCGACTCTGGGTGTTATAAGCACTGCTACGCTCTGGCGCAATTAGAACAAGAGGGTGAACCCTTGCAAGTCTGCTCATTACATTTTTTGGGCGTCATTTTGGGGGGCATTTTTGATCTCCCTTGTTCCAATTCCTTCAAGTGAAGAGTTCTCTTTTGGTACACAATCTAGACCCTACAATAGGTTGTATAAGGCTTTATTTTTGCAGGTATTAAGACAACTGCAAATACCCTTCCCCTTCCACACCTCGAAAATTTGCAATCTGATTGTCGTTCATAATACTATATGCCGCCCAATCGCAGACCTTCAAATTGAGATAAAAAAAACTACATTTCCCTTTTAGAAAAATGGATAGCATACTTACTAAACAGCATCCATTAAAAATTTACCCACATGCCACGTTTTTTTGTGTCTCTCTCTCGCACTCCTCTTTATAAGATAACTGTTTTACTGTTTAAACAATTGTTCCCTGAATTAAGGTTTTAAATTAAATTTGGGAAACTGAATTTAGGAAAAATTTTAAACGATACGAAACGTTTTGCTATTGAAATAATATCCATGCTGAAACTTTTAGTTTTGGGAAAAAGACGATGAGTTCAACATTTGAAAAATTTTTTGGGCAATTGATGAGTCCAATTGTTTTTGCATAAACCATTCAATCAACAAAAAACAAAAACATTGCCCAAAACACAAACCCCCTATATTTTGCAATGCGTTTTTTTTTTGGGGAATTGCGTTAGAATTTTGATTCTAAGTTGACTACATCTACGAACATTAAGTATTAAAAAAGCGTTTCTCCGTGTATGTTGTTGTATTTTTGATCGCTCGACGTCGAACGCGTAGGCTTCTTTTTCTTGTATGTGCTTTGCGCTTTTCCCGTCATCGCAATAATTTTCATCCCTACACGTAATTTAATTTTCCCTTTCGAAGACAAAAATCGGCCCATGACGACGTTTAAAAAATCGTTTAATAATAGATCTTACCTTTTTGTCTTCAACCATACAATTTTTTCATACTCCCAAATTTTTTAATTGAAATTTTTCCATATGTATTTTTGGGAATACACTTATCGAAAAAAAGCGTGCCTTTGCACGTGGGACGTAACGAAACGAAATATCTTAAGACATTTGGGCCCTACACTTTACCAAAAAAAAACACGATTTGGGGCCCTCGTTTAGCCCTACTTTAAGAATATAAAAAAAAAAAAAAAGATTTGTATACAAGAACCCCCCAAAATGGGAAGAAAAGCTATAGTTAATCCCCAATTGTCTAAAAAAAATTTAAAGTTCCTTTGTTGTGGGGGCGCCGGGTTAATGGGCCCCCCTCTTTCACGTCACTCACCCCCAGAGATTGTAGATTATACCGAACAATTTTTTAAAGGGCATGCCAACTAAAAAACCGCATGTCAATCGGGGGTCTTTCGGTGTTTATTTAAAATTATTTTTTAAACCCCCACACACTGCCCGCAGACGACAAAATCAAAAATATATCACTAAAAATTCCCAAAATGGACACCCCTTTTTAAAAAAAACTAAATCCTATTTTTAAAACAAATAAATTTGCATTGATGCACAACTATACTCACTTTTGTAATAATAAATCAACTGATGGGATGGGATTAGCGTGGTAATCGCGATGACCCCGTATCAACGCGCCATCGTCTGACTACGAAGCAGAATCGGCCCGTAAATTTGTGATCATTAGCTCGCCGCCGATTGATTGATCCGCAATTTTTAAATTAAATAAAGGGCCCGTGGTTTTTGAGAGCTCGCGCCCACCCACCGATTTGTTTTGAGGTTTATTTCTAGCTAGCTCATGTTTCAAAAAAAATTATCATCTTTTTCGGGGTTGAGCTTTTTTTAAAAAGAAATTTTTTCAAGATTGACTCGGGGTAGAAATCGTGATTCCAACTAGTTTTGAAATTATGGAAACCGGGGGAGTTTTTTTTACTCCCCCATATTCTCGACTGTTTTGGGTAACATGGTGTAAAAACCGCCCGATCTTCTTGCAAAATAAATTCTTGTGATATTTTAAAAAATGTAGCAGCGTTTCCGTCAAAAATTTCCCTTTTAAAAAATAAAGCCCCTCTTTTAAAAATAATAGTCCATGCTTTTTTTTAGCAAGCATTTTTTCCCAATCGTCATTATAACGTGCTGACGTATTACCCTGCATGTGACGTTCCCAAAAAATTTAAAGGGGTGAGCGTGCGAGCTTTACGAGCGAACGAAGTTTCCCTTTTTCACTACACGGGAGAAAAAAACCGAATTTTTTTTTTTCTGTATTTTTTCTGTTTGTCCACACGTTTCCCGGGCTAAACCGATACCCCAATTTTGATATGAAATTTTTGGGGGCCCTCGAAATCTCTGAACTTAGAACTCCCACTTTTTTTGAGCGCAAGGGAAAAATATTTCTCATAAAAATCGCAATTTTACGATTTTTTTTCGATTTTTTAAAAATTTCTTCGATTATAACACCTACATGCTTTTCTGATTTATGATTTTTTCACGAACCATAATTTTATAAATTAAGATATTCGTGAAAAAATTTGAGCGAAATTGGGAAAAAAATTTTTGTCATAAAAAAATCAAAAATTTTTAGGGTTTTTTTTTTTTTTTTTTCCCTTTGTTTACTTATAACCCCTTCGCTTTCCGATTGTAATGTTTTTTTCACAAACCCTTATTTATGAATTTAAATAGATAAGTTTTAAATTTGACCCAAATCGAGAAATTATTTTTTATAAAAATCGAAATTTTACATTTTTTTTTTTTTTTTAACGATTAAAATTAAATTTTAAAAAAATTAAAAAATTAAAGTTAATTTTTTTTTTAATTTAAAATTTAAATTTTAAAAAATTCCTTAAAATGTTTTTCCCCCGAAAAAACAAAAAAATCCGCATAACAATGGCAGCTCAATGCCCATTTACGCTCATCAACAAGCGGCGTACTTAAACGTTTTTTTATATTTTGAAAACCCTTTTTTTGTTTTATTTTTTTATCGTTTTACAGACGGGACATTAGATTTTTTTGCGTACTTTGATTTATTGGACCGGCTTTTGTTAAATTAAAAATTTCTGGGCTTGTTCCTAAATTTAATTCTAATTTCATTTTGGGCCCCAAGGGTTTTAAAATTTAAAAAGAAATTGCACTTGTGGGATATTTTTCCTGTTGTAAAGTGGCAAAAAATAATTAATAAATGGGAAAAATTAATTACTTAACAAATTTTTATAAATAAATGAAACTTCCTTTTAGTTTTTATGTGCAATTTGCACATATTTTGTAATTTGAAAACCCATTGTGCATCTGTCCGTATTTTTCATAAAAATTTTGTATGTTTTTTCCATCCGTTCGCTACCCGCAATGAATCTGCTTGGATGAAATTCCCACGCTGTCAATTCATTTTAGGGGGGCCTGCACGTCAAAAAATGTTTTAAAATTGTAAGGACTGCTATAAAAACCTCCATACTCACCCGTGGGGTGTAAAATTCCCTGAATATGAAGGGAGTCAGGTTCTCGCCCCGAAAATTTACCAAACTTTAATAAGCTGCATCAGTTCCATCACCGGGGGTATATTTCAAAAGCGAAAAAGTATGCAGCTCTCTAGTTATTGCCAAGGGGAACTGCCCGGTATTAAACAGTTAAATCGAACAAAACAGGATCTTTAAAAATTTAAAACGGATAGTCTCCACCTCGTCATGATCCTTTTTAGCTGGTTTTTTAAATTTTAAAAAGGCGCCGCCGCCCCGGAGAGGCGAGGAGTGAAAGTGGGGGGTGGGTGTTTTTGATGGGGGGTTTTGGGTTTCGAGGACGAAAATAGCGCGGGTTTTTTTGTTTTCTCGTTAGGTTCAACTTTATTAAATATTTATGCTCACGTCGCGTACCTATGGAAGTTTAAAAGCTACAAATAAGAACGATGACAAAAGCAAAATTTGGGCTTCATAGCAAATGAACTGACCAACTTTTCCATTGATTTGGGTGAGCGAAGCGAAGATTTTATTCTACTACACTGGGGAAAAAAAACCGGAATTTTTTTTTTTTTTCTTTTTTTTTCTTTTGTATTTTGTGTGTTTGTCCACACTATTCCGGCTAAACCGATACTCCAATTTCGATGAAATTTTTTGGAGGGCTTTGAAATCTCTGAACTTTAAAATGCACGGTTTAAAAAAAACGATCGAAAAATTATTTTTTCATGAAAACGCAATTTTACATTTTTTTTTTTTGATTTCATGTTTTTTTCGTTTGTATTTTTTGGGGGGGTTTTTTAACAATTCCCGATAACCGATACCCAATTTCGATCACATTTTCTGGGGGGCTTTGAAAACTTTGGGGTTTTGAACTGCCATTTTTGTGGGGGGCATCGAAAAATTTTTTCTCATGAAAAAAGCAAATTTTACGATTTTTTTTGTTTTTTTTTTTGTTTCTGTTTGTATTTTTTTGTTTTGTTTAAAACGATTCCCGGCTAAAAAAATAATCCAATTGCAATGAAAATTTTTAAAGGGGGCCTTCCCCAAAACTCTAAACTTAGAACCGCACGATTCGAAATACGATAAAAAATTTTTTCTTTTGAAAATCGCAATTTTTTCTTCTTTTTTTGATTTTTAAAAAAAATCTTCGACTTATAACACCCACATGCTTTCTCCCCTTTAATGATTTTTTTACAGACCCTTAATTTTTTTGAATTAAATTTTTTCCCGGGAAATTTAGCGCAATCGGAAAAAAATTTTTAATGAAAAAATTTCAATTTTTCGATTTTAATTTTTTTAACATTCTTCACTTATAAACCTACTGCTTTATCCGATTGTAAAGATTTTTTCACAGAACCGTAATTTTTTTGAATTAATGTATTCGTGGATATTTAGAAAAAATCGAACAATTATTTTTGTTAAATTAAAAATTGCAATTTTACGATTTTGCTATGAAGCTGAGATAAAAGCTAAGGCTTTTTTAATTTTTTTTTCTTTTAAAAGTGAAAGGGGTTTTAAGTTAAAAAACAATACATCTAAACATTACTAGGGACGATTTTTTTAATTTTTGTTTTTTTTGTAATATGATTTTTTTCATTGTTTGAAAATGTATGTTTTTTTTGAAAAAAACTATATTTCCCTAATGCACCAATTAAAACTCATCCATCAACGCGGCGGGCCTTTTAACTTTTCCTGTATTTTAGTATGTTCCCAGGAAGAAAGTTTTGGCTTGCCCGGGGATTTCAGCACGTTGCTTCGCACTTTTGGTACCCAAACGCGAAAAATACAACAAAAAATCTCTTTATGTTTCCAAAGAAGAAACACCCCGATTTTAAAATCAAGGCTTTGTGTATTTTTTTTTATTGCAATTCCTAGGTCGCTTCGATAACCTTTTTCCAGTCGCGTTTTATGGTGACTTTTGAAAAAAAAACGTAAAAATACATTTTTATGAGAAATAATTCTTTAAATGCTCTAAAAACATAACAAAATAATTTTATAATTTTTCAACGCCATAAAATTTTTATCAAGATCGGAGTAGCCGTTTGCCCAAAAAATACAAAAATATCTCATTAAAAATCGTAAAAAATTTGTAAAAGACATTATCATAAGAAAAATTTTTACGATTGTACCCCAAAAAAATGGCAAATCTAAGTTCGAGATTCTCAAATTTTATCAAGATCGCAAAGCCCCTTTGCCAGTAGAGCCAAAAAAAAAAACAAAAAGACAAAAAAAAAAAACCCCAGCTAAATTTTTTTTGGGGGGCTGAAATTTAAGTCTTTGCTTTTGCTTATCCAAAAAATAATTATGATGCAATGCAGGGTTTTAACAAATTTGTATCTCGTCTCAATTCGCCTCTTAGCCTACGATGTTTGTCCCCCTTACGCTTACCCGTTCAAACCAAAAAATGGAACACAAAAAGAAGGGGAAATAAAATTTTAAGAACACTTGGGTCACCTTTACAAAAAAACCAAAAATTTTTATAATCGTAGCCCTATGCATTCCTATTACGTAGGACTACAATGATTGCCTTTTGTGCATTGGCGTTTTTAGTTTTAGGTCGCGTATTTGTATTAAGTTTATTTTTACTGCGCCAAGTAGGACTTGTGATTTTTGGACCATCCTAAAGCTGCACACTTTTTGAAAATGGTCGTTGCTCTCTCAAAAAATATTTTTCTCTTTTAAAACCTGTCACATCTATTTTTTGTTTTTTTTATTTTTTCTAGTATTTTACACTAACTTGCATTTTTTGTGTAGAGAATTTGGGTCAAAAATGATGACTGTTCTTTTTTTAACATTTCGCTGTTTGTTTTTTTTTGGTTTTTTTATTTTTAAAAAAAAAATTATAAATTTTTAAAAAGGAAATTTTGTTTTTTTTTTATGAAACAAAACGGCGGAAAATTTTAACCCCTAAAAAATTTATAAGGTTTTTTTTTTGTCTTTTCTTTTAGGGGAAACGATATGATTCGATGGGAAAATAAAACCCGAAAATTTAACAACTCCACTTTTGGGACAACAAAAAAAACCAGATTCACTTTTTCGTTTTTTTTCCCCCCCCCCCCCCCGAATTTTTTGGACATTCCCCATCTGGGAACCCGGTTTGGGGGGGCCGTTTAATTTTTAAAACAAAAAAAAAAAAAAAAAAAAAAAAAAACAAAAAAAAAAAAAATAAAAACCCTCAAAAAAAAAAAAAAAAAAATTACCCCAAAAAAAACCAAAAAAAGATAAAATTAAATTTTTTTTTTTTAAAAAAAAAAATAATATTTTATTAAAAATTTTTTTTCTTTTGGGGGCCGGTTTAATTAAAAAAGGGGGTTTCCAATCACTCCCGCTTCCCAAAAAACCCAAATGTGGTATTTGTTTTTTTTTTTTTTTTTTTTTTTTTTTTTTTTTTTTTTTTTTTTTTCCTGCGGGTTTCCTTCCCTCCATAACAATTTTTCGGGCAAAAAAGGGAATTTTGGCCTGGCGGGAAAAAGCCCGAATTGAAAAGGGGACGGCCGGTACAACAGTATCTTTTTGAATTTAAGAAAACCATCAAATCCAATTTTCCCGGAAGGCCTCTGCCAGGGGCTAAAAATCCTCATGACTTTTATTTAACTTGGAGGTTTGGGGTTTTTGGGGGCAAAGTTTTTAGGGGCCGCCCCGTAAGTTTTATTGGGGGTTTTAGTTTTTTAAAAAAATTCGCATTCCCTTGTAACAGTTGCCAAAGGGTGGAAAATGGAGCCTACTTGTTTTTGGGGGGACAATTTTTGTAATAAAATCAAAGTACAGACATGAAAGGGTTTTGGGACAGTTGTTGTCTCTTTTTGGTTCCTCTTTTCTGGTCGGCTGATAGGAAAAATGGGCTGGGGGGTTCATGCGGGGGCCGGGGGCGCAAGAAAAAAACCGAACTAAACTTCGGGGGGTTGGGTATTTGGTAATCTTTTTTGACAAATAAAAAAAAAATCTCAATAAATTAAAAATAACATTCAAATAAAAATTGTGTCCCCCCCCGCCCCCTCTGACCCCAATTTGTGGGGGAAACCCCCCCGCCCCCCTGGTTTTCCCCGTGACGATAATTTTGGCGGCGGCCCCAACACGTTTTTGCGGGGCCCCCCCTGGCACGCCTTCGTTGTGCATATTTAAAAAAACCCAATTGGCGTTTGCGTAAAACTCATTGCGTTTATTTATCTTTGGCGTTGGGGGTAACCCCGGGCCGGGCAAAAAAGGGTCGTTTCGTAAGGGGGGGGGGGATAGATATCGGATGTTTCCTTAAAAAAAATCGAACTGGGGAAGGCAAGGTTGTTAGTCCATTTTTTTAAGAACAAGTACCCAAGGTTAGACACCCCACCATAAAAGGGTTGTTTTTAAAAATTATTTTGGGGCCCCTCTTATTTAAAAACATTTTTCCCGCGAGAAGGGGAAAGTATGAAACCTTTGGTTCATTGGGCCCGGGCGAGGGAACCGAATGGGTTCTTCCCGGAATGAGGAAAAAAATTTTTTATTTTTGGGAAATGGGTCTAATTAAATTTCAATCCCTTCATTTTTCTCGTCGGAACCCAAAGGGGGTTTTTTCCAGTTAATTTTGGGTTGCTTCATATAGTTTATTTGTTTCATTTTCCCAAAAGGGCATTCTTTGATTTACACTCACTCGTGTTGCGATTTCAGTTTCTGTAATACCTTTTTATTGTTTAAAAAAGAAGGGGAAAGAATGTGGGGACAGGGGGGGGGGTGGCGGCGGGTTGATGTTCCCGGAAGACCCAGAAAGTAAACATTGACTAAAATTTTATCAATTTCGCGGGTTTCGGGGAAAAACCCCCCTCCCAGTGTGTTGATCTTTGGTTAGGGGGTGGGCATTCCCCTTTGGATTCTATCAAATTTTATTTTGGGGGGGAAAAAAGGGGGCTATAGGGGACCTCTGTTTTCTTAAAATTGGGGAAATTTTGCAAGTAGGTTTTCGAAAAAATTAAATTTGATGGTGAAAAAGGCCCCAATCCATTTTAAAAAAAACTAAGGTGGGTGTGGAAACAATTCAAGGAGGTTTTTTCCCGCCCCCTTTTGAAGCCTTTTATCTATCCTGTTTTAACCACTTTCCCCACTTTGAAAATTTAATCATGGGGGATTCCCTATGTACAAATATTATATTTTAAGAAAGCAACGATTGTTTGGCGGGGGTTTGGTTTGAACCAGATTCAAGTTATAGTTTTATTTTTAGGCCTTTTATGAGCGAACCTTAGCATTTTTTACTTTTTTTTGTCATCAGTGCGGGGTTTAGAAAAAAACTGTCGACTATTAAATTAATAAAAAATTTATTTTGGTCACCCCACATTAAATAAATGTTTTTCAGGGGGGGGTTTTCAAAAAGAAGCCAAACCCCCTTAAGGGGAAATCCAGAGGAAAACCCCAACCCGATTTTTTTTTAAAAAAAAATTGAAAGTGGATGGGAAGTGCGAAACCCGGAATCCGCCAAAAAACAAGCCGTTCG